>NIUQ01002713.1:0-20880 GCA_002796945.1 Plectus sambesii
ATTCGAACGGCACAATGATGACCGCTTAGTATTCAGCAAGCAACGCAGTTTCATTAGAAAGCAACGACTTTATTATGACGGATATGCGGTTCGACTTCATCCAATCAATCAACAACAGCAACAACCAATCGAATATCAAGATGCATTATTTTATTTCCAAGTCTCAACGTTCAGGGCTTAAAGCCTAATTGCCGCAATTACCTTCATGAGCAACGCAAAGAATAGCAGCAAAACTCGTAGAAGATATCCTTCAGGCAGTGTTTCAACTAACTGATAAGCTTATTAGCACGGATAGAACTATGATTAATTTTACAGGAAGAAAGCCATATTACCACCCGTGCTTTTAGCTAACTGTCAAAGTTGCAACAACCCACAAAAGGCACGACTGGTGTCATGCTGAAAAAGAAGTGTAACAGAGTACAATCAACGAAAAAATCTTTTGGCTCAAAGGTGAATAAAAGGGGCAATTCACATATGGCGCAATATTTCAGTCACCGCCCTTAACACGACTATCAATCGATATCTGCAAAGTCCGCGTCACATTCAGCGCCCTGTTTGGCAGCGCGCCAGAAGTTGATAAAAATTGATTAGAACATCCCGCCGACATCCTGCACAGGCGGCAGTTTAAACGCTGATTCAAATAATGAATCCCAAAATTCAATCTTAACACAAATACTGCAATACTTTTCGTATTTGCGTATTATCCTGGACAAGCGCATTAAAATGCACTTTTAACAGCTCAGCGACAATGATATTTTACTCATTCAACGAGTGTAACGCAGGCTTTGGGTCTGTTTCACATCGCGTGCTTTAACTAGAATCTCACTCCGCTAGTACTCTCAAGCATAGCGTTAAGTAGGACTTTAGCTAAAGTACGTTATATAAAAACGGTCCTTTATCTCACAACATATAGATCACTTCGGTTCAATGCCGACGCCCACGCTTATTGGAATGGCCACGTCCGCCGCCACCGCCGCCGTGACCTCCACCTTGTTCATAGAATTCCTGCTGACCGGCGTAACCGCCATAGGATGGCGCCTCGTAACTAGCCTGTCTACCAAATCCACTGCCTTGTTCTTCGTACATATACTGAGCTTGACCTTGCTGGCCATGCTGACCGTAACCGCCTCCGCCACCGCCGTGGCGACCGCGACCACCGCCGCCGCGTTGAATGCGACCGCTTCCACCAGCACCGCCGCCGCCACCTCGATATCCTCCTAGAAAGAAGTATATGGTTCACTTCAAAATATATCGATAATAAGCTAACTATGCCAACTTTTCTACGTCATATGAAGGGAGAACTACATAGCTGAACGGGATATTGAACTGGTAGGAAGTTCTGACTCAAAATGGTGTTGAGGAAAAATTTTCTTGCCACACTCGCTTATTCTACATAGCTGAATAGGGGTATTTCAATTTAAACCTTACTTCCTGCCGAGTTTATTGTCACGAAACTGGTATACTTTTTCTTGAAACTGAAAAATATCAGCAATAAAAGCGGCATCAAGGAACCAAACCGGTTGGCTCTTTTTCAAAGTCGCAATTAACTTTCTGGCTATCGACGTGAGTGGAAATTAAACTTGTTTGGCATTAATGATACGCACCGGCGTCGAACACGCAAACACTCAATCAAATTTTTAAAATTTTTATATCAACATCCATTGCAAAACCTTTCTTAAATGGACGTTTTCCTAGTAAGGCTCTTGAGGGCTAAGCGATGAGATAAGAGTTTTATTGAGATCCTAAGGGGGCTCTTCAGTTCGCCTCCCAGAGATCAATACGACAGTCGTTCCCATTAGTCAACCGCCCAGAGCGCTAACAATAACACACTAAGCGCCTTGCGAACGAAATTCGATTTAAATCAACACACACAGCAACCAGTATTAATTAAATAGCAACTAGAGTGAAAATTTGTGACGAAGCTAACGCCACAGCGTATACTAATGATCGATTTTGGGCGCTCGCCCTTTGGCTGTATGTATACAAAAACAATCGATAGTCGGCCGTTTCCTGGGCGCCAGCAGACTACTCCCACTGGTTCCGCATTGGCGACGCGACAAATGTAATGTTCGAACGATTTTCTACTAAAATGGGAACTTTGATCACCGCTTAGCTGTGTGAAATGCAACTTAAATAGCTCATAGTCGCGCATAACAAGCTAGCTGTGAATAACATCAATTTGCATAGTAATTAGTTGATCGCTAAGGCGTCGAATATAAATAATTCTCAAAGCGTAGACTGAGCTTGTCATACGATTACCATGAATGTATTGTTAATTCTTTGACCTTTGCGTTACACAATCTAGAAGTTTTTGATGTTCAAAATCTAAGCAGTGATGTAGTGCAAAGATGATAAAAATATTGGTACAAACGCCAGAGCTAGAAATGACCGGACTTTGAGCAATATCGCCAGTATTAATAACCCTTAAATCAGGATAGTTGTACTTTAAGTCATTTTCGAAAACGGTCCCATAGCTTGTCTCAAAGTTTCGGCTAGAGGAAAAAATTGGGCCAGATAAATGACGCCGATATTACTCGCTATTATCTATGACAAACAATATCAATCAGTAAGGATCAAAACAGCACCTCGTCCAGCTGGGGCGGCAGCGCGTTCCTTTTGCCAAGCGGGCATTTTTGAAGGTTGTCGTTGAATGTCAGCGGGTCGGCCGCCGCGATCCGGCACTATCGCCCCAAGCATTACTTTATTGATCTTTGACATGGTGCGAACCGATTCATCGCTCATTTTCACAACCAGCGATAGATCTGAAGAAAAACATCTATGTGTCTCAAACGTATGAAATGTAACGCTTGCAGCTCTTATTGGTATACACTCTCCACTTTAATCTGGACACTTTATAAATCAAACAGGACGCTATCCATTTCGGAGGACGTTTTTCAAATCAAAAAAAACATTTTCCAAGTCAAATCAATACGAAAAACATCCTTTTTGATTAAAAAATGGACTCAGTAAATTGGAGAGTATTCTAGTATTTTTAAAAGTATGAAATTGGAATATACAGTACTCTATTTTTACCTCTCTGAAACATTTTTGATCAGCGCGACACTGAATAAAATGTAAAACTTAACTGTAAAAACCGACCTTATAGAGAAAAATCTAAATATAATTCAATCCTAAATTAAGAACAAATCTCGTACCATTCCTAGCCGCAAGGAGGTCGCTAACGCTGACCGTAGGGGTAGGATGAAGTTTGTTGCGCAGAGGGCGATAGATCTTTAACATTTCCGCTTCCATATCCTAAAATAAACTCGATAAATAATCCGCCTTCGACAAGGCAAAAATGAGAACCGCTTAACAACTCGAATACTTCGTCCTTCAATCTTTCCGAATCACGACTATAATCAAACTAGCCTGACTCTCTTCAAGCTAAACTACAGTGGCGATATCAAAAGTGTGCGCCTGTTTTACACGCAATGGCAAACTATTCACCGCGTTAATGACGAAAGATTGTCGGACAATTGTTTCACCAGCAATAACTGCTTGAAATTACGTAGAATATGTTAATAATACGATCTTCTATCATAATTCATTAATTTTCCATTCGATTTGACCACTCTTGCATTCAATTAAAACGCAAGCCTGGCACAGTTGAATGTAATATTCAAGAAATTGAATTTACAGATAACGAAGGCCAATGCAAGAGTGACGAATTAACGTCGAGCGAAATCGAGCGATCTACCCGTCACACTATAGTGCAAATTTCTGAGCTGATTATCAAAACGATAATATGATATCAGTGCGGGTAGATCGCTTGATTTTGCTCGACGTGACGAATTATGAAGAGAGGTAGTGTGATTGGTTCATTAAGCCGACCTTAATGCGTTCAGACCAGGAAAAGGACTGAATGGTGACGTCGAGGCGCTTGAGCAGAAGTTGCGCTCGCACGTCGTACTCGATTAGCAGCTCGCCATTCAATCGCTCCAGTGCTGCCCACTGTTCCATATGCAAACTCCCTATGAACAGTGCCTTGCCCAAATGATCCTTTGGCAAGTGCGACAACTGCTCCTTAACCTAAACAGCAAAGATTAGATTATTTCACTTTGGAATTTTATTGTAGTCAAACTATTTAGATCAGTAACAAGAAATCGAGCCATTTCATTGGGTAATAATTTGAACAAAGTGAATCAAAATCTTAAATCAATCGCGCGGTAGGACGCAGATATGCGTTTCACTCTTTAAAATTAGTTCTAGCCAGTTGAAAGTCCTTAATTTTTGTGCATTAGGTATTCGCAGCTAATACACGACAAATTGCCGATAACAGGCATTACAATAGCGAACATTTGAGGATACGACATTTGCAGAGTCTTTCATCATAATTCGTCCCCTTTGCACTCACTTTCTTCCCTCTTGCATTCAAATTCCTCAAACTACCGTTATGAGTTTATGCAAACGTGACGAATTATGATGAAAAGCCGTGTAAAGAAAGTCATCTGAACAGTGCGTTACCTTGGAAGACAGCTGCTCGAACAGTTGTGTGGTAGTGACGTCATTGAGAAGCTTCGATAACTCAAGAGACTTGAGCGTCCTCTTCAACAGCTCGGCGGGTTCAGCAAGAGGATTCGAAAGCTGCAAAAATCCTCCCAATATGGACCATCAAGGCATAACTTGCCGTAGCGAGACACCACTTCTTCGCCAAAAATCAAAATCGATTCATGACTAATGATAACGGTGAAGAAAGTTAGAGTAAACAAAGTATTATAAACAGTAGTTTAATAAACAAAGTACAGTGGAAATTGTTTACACCGACAAATAGTTTAGTGTTCCGGAGGTTTTTGACCTGTATAAGCAATTCCCGTTATAAACTATATTTGCCCTGTACAAAACACTGAAGGCTAAAAATTAGGGACCGACTCATCATGAAAGCCTTATGCGAATTACCTATGTGAGCGAAATCGTTATAAAAAATTTCTACTGAATAATAAATAAAATGGAACTGCGGTACTTTTATGACAGAAGTAGTCGCCAGCGTTTGTGGCTGCTTGACAGCGCAAATGCGCGCCGCTTCCAGTTCTTTAAGCAGGTAGTCGAGCAATAGTCGGCGGTTCTCCACGGTCGTCAAGCGGTCATCCACCTTTCCCGACGTCAATGCTGAGTACGGACAGCCTACAATTTTTTGCTCAGATATTACGCATTACGTTTAAAGAAAAAATTAAACATGTAAAAGTCGACTCGCGCATTTTCCGATGATGCAATAAGAATCCGCTATCACAAAATATTGCTGTACAGTCAACTGCTTTTATAACGTCGGTAAAGGGACCGGTCAAAGACCGACGTTATAAAGACAGCGACGTTATAGAGGCAGTTAGCCCTGTACAAAACATAGTACACGGGACCAGCCAAGGACCGACGTTATAAAGCCAGCGACGTTATAGAGCCAGGCGTTATAAACGCAGTTGACTGTATTCTGATATTTTACTCTATCCATGACTACAACACTAATTATATCGTAAATTTGACGAGGGAAAAGTAACTTTTAAATTATCATCGATTCCGTATTTAATATGTTTTGAATATTGCTCCGTATTATTTGTCGTCGTTTGACATTAAACATAATCTACCTCTGGCCTTAAATTGAGTTTAAACCCTTCATCGAAGAAATTACACGTTCTTCTTTTTCGTGCAATCAGCAATAATTTGTGAAAACAAATAAACTTTTTAACGATCTTGAATAGCCGTAAAACACATTCAAAACTGTATGACATAAACCGACAACAAATCTCTATTTTCTTATTCCCTTATTGTCGCAGTTTCATAATCAATAACAAAAAAATGTAGCATTGGTACTGTAGCGATAAAGGTTAATAATATAAACTCCACAGCAAACGTACTTAATTTTAATTTTCAATACTAAGCGTGCTACGGTGTTCCCTGCGGCTCTCTTTTACTGCCTAAGAAATTTTGACTAAACTGAAATGGTCTAAAATGACTGAAATCTTATCAAAAAAATGAAACTCACCAATTTCCTTTAAAAATGAGCTGAGTTCAAGCAGAAATGAATCTACTTGGGTACCATTGTCGACAGGATGCACTCGCTCTTCGAGTCCGCAAAGAGCGTGCAGCCCCTCGGACAGCCAAACAACTAGACGAATGAAAGCAGTGGACTGCACACCATCCTTCAGCGCTTTATCCAGTTCATCTCGAGTATGTATTGCGTCCGGATAACTGCAAGTTTCAAGCTGAGCTAGCGATGGATAGGCGGGTTTATCGAATAACTGCTTCAAGCGAAAGTTATGCCATTTTCACTTTCCATTGCACGCTTTTCTCAAGAACAACCTCAGCACTGTGTCTCCTTTGATTTGAAAAGTATCCGAGTTGGTTTGGAAAATGGCCAATATTATTTGCAAAGTATTCAATTTAAAGTGGAAATGGTACATGTGTTGTCAGACAAAGATTGATATAAATACGCTTTAAAAATTTTCGTCTTTTTGCAAAAAGACCACTTTCTAAAAGTGAAGATAAATATAAACATCTTCTTAACTGCTAAGCCGAACACAATCGAATCAAGCATAATATTAATATAAGGGATGCCAGAATCAGAGTTTCTCTTTCTCTCACAATTACCATCATAAACAAAAGTTTTCGTATGGCATCGATTTCGCAATATACAATAAGCTCATTTGCTTCGTTATAGCGCATAACACTAGTAAAGAATATGGCGCTGCTGAAAACAGAGATCGATAAGCATACCCGAGGCCGTCAAGTGCATCTAGTATGTCGTCTTCCACTGAGACCATCTTTCTTCTCTTCTTTCGCTTTGCCACTTGCTTCGGCGCATTAACTAGCCAGCCGTCTGTTTGCACTTCTACTTCGAAGAAACGACCAGTACCAGAGAGTCACCGTCGCGCGATATGGTGCAATATCGCGCCACGATGTTAGAACGAAACTACGGTAGCCTTCTGCTCGCCTGCGACAACTACAGGACCAGGGAAACGCAACAAGCAATATTTCATTCCTGCTTCATATTCAACATCTCGGGCTTTATACTTTTGCCGCAAGTAGTAAACTTACTTCACATAAACCTGCTGCGAAACATGTATATCGCTCTTACAGTCGTTCAGTCGAACGAAATCCGGTGGGCGCACATTGTAACGCGCTCAGAATGTAGCAGAGGGATAGTATGGATCAAAATGCATCATCAAATGGAAGCTTATGAACTTCTATAATAGTAGGTTCGGCGGATAGTTGGATCTGATGACTCCCACACTTGCTGCCATTCTCGTCTGTGCGATTAGTTACCTTCAGAATTGTCACGTATGGAGCGATGGAGCTGTCGGAGAAGTCACACCTTAGCGTTATATATTGAACGATTCTAGAAGCCTCAAGATAAAAACCGTTTTGACAAGCTAAAATTGAAGTTAGGTTCAGTTTATGACTGCCCTCAGTAAATTATCCGTGCATCGCCAAGAATTAATTCTAGCTCGCAGGGTAACTGCTTTGGTTACCACACCGCATCAAAGCATAAATCCTGTAAAAGGGCTAACATCAAAAAAGGATTTTAAGTAAATGCTCTTGACTAACAGTGCGACTGCCTTTGACGTATGCATGCATCTCATTGCTTTATGCGTGACTATCAAGAATATAAAGATATATTTTTCAAAGACCATTCCAAAATTATGCAATAATTTACAACAGCATCCTCTTACTGGCGGCCAGCAGCAACAGAAGAAATAAGCTTGTCTTTGGAATTAACTATCAATCGATTGCACACCATCGCTAAATGGCGTTTCAGGTGGTAGGCAGTTTGAAAGTTCTTTGAACATGTGGTACAACAATAAACACGTGAGTTTTGATGAGTAAGTCGAAGGTGTCTCGATCGATTGGTGGCTGTTACAAAGCTCTTGTCGCATTCGGCGCATTTATAAGACCGCTCATTCTCATGAACGTACTTGATGTGGGTTTTCACGGCGTCTTTGTCCTGAACGTGATTCTTTATAAATGTAATATACAGTAAAATTTTTTTATGCCGGTAATTTTGGTCGGTTCCCCAAGTAAGGATATAAATTTTACTGTAATTGAAGGGCGATCAGTGTATACTGAATTAATGCACATATATTTTATATACACTACAATTTAGTGTACGATCCATTTCCTATACTTAAGAATAGTGGCCTAGACCTACTTTTATTTCAATCTCCTCAGGTGCAAAATATTTAAATGAGGAAATACGGTCAGCTCTACTTTCGGCTAGTGCACCGCAATTTTTTAACTATTGGCTGCAAGTATATCACTTTTCATCGTAATAGATAGACAACTTAACATCATTTTCATACGCAGCTAGTGATACTACATGATAAATTCTCCAACTTTAGACTTGACAGGATTCCCTTTGAAGTATAAACGTTTGAAGACATTTTATCAATGCAAACGCATGCTCTTTACTACAGAATATCTATAAAATTGATGCGCACCTTGAAGTCTTTGCCGCAGTACTCGCAGTTAATAGGCGCCTTACTGGCGTGTAATCGAATTCGATGACGCGCCAGGTTTTGCCGGAATTTCGTCGTATAATCACACTGCAAGCAATGCAGCAAAGAATCGCGTCTCTTATCCACCTCATGGCCGAATTTCGTCTTGTGACGCCACAACTGTTTTCGATTTGCAGCAATGAAATCGCACTTCGGACATTGCAACCGCTCAAAGTTGCCAGATACAGTGCCATTAACACTGCAATCAGGATAGTCGCGACGATGAACACTACTATCTCCTCTTGGTCTCAGTTGTGGCCTTGGAATCGGTGATTTGCTCCTTATGTGGCATCCACGATTATGGCGCAGTGCCAAGTGCCGCTCGTAGCGAAAGCGGTTAGCGAGAACCTTTGCGCACAAACAGCAGACAAATCGGTCGCTATAGTGAACTTTTCGATGACAGTTCCTGCGCCGTTTGCTCCAGAAATTTAAATGACACTCGGGACATGAGAATATTCTCGATCTTCTTTTGTCAGAAGCTGACGACCGGTGCGTAATAGCTGACTCCGCGTTGACTTCAGTCTGAAAGCGTGCATGGATTAAATAATTGTGGAAACAGGGAAGAATAAAAGAGGGCTAGCCAGCGTGGACAAGAACCTACGACCTTCTGATTACGCATCTGACTTTTGGACCATTAAGCTACCTGATCGAACTACTGTTACTAACCAAAATATCTAGTATATAATTTTCTGATGAGCTAAGAGGGGGACATATCATCGCACTACAATTGTACTGTATTTTTAAGTGGAATTGTATATTACCTATCTAATATAACTTCCCTTATTTAGGTAGTATATTATATAAACTAATGCTTGCAATTAATGAAAAAGCGTAAAAAACTTTCAGTAGATAACAACAGGCGTCTTCCGAAAAATCATAGACTAACAAAGGCGTAATTCTCTTTGATAAATATGAACAAAAATACATCAGTCCCGTTCACCAAGAACGGCAAAAAGGCATATTGCGCAAGCTGACCACATAAAAAAATGTATAAAATAACCATTAAGGACGAATGTGCTTCCTCTTCTAGAACATGTTCATCACCAGCGCTTGTACTTGGCAGAGGAGTTGATGCGAAGCTGTCACAGTCACTGTCCAGCTTACGCTAAATAATTCAGCACTTCAATCTAACGGCTCTACGACAGCATTTGTGCATTAAATAATGCAGAAATAGAGGATCTAAGAGGACGCGATACGTTCAAGAATGCTTACTGGTGCGCAATAGGATGGGAGTTGAGGATTCCTCAAATCTTGAACTATTGATCTCCATAATTAAATCAATGAGTTTGCTCCTAGAAACCCGGCTGTGGTCGCTTGAATTCAGCATTAGTGTAAAGATATTGATTGATTGGTGGATTATGGAGGGATAGAGGGGTGTCCACGAATAGTCAATATTGCACTACTTTAAACAGCGAAATTTGTTGATACTAGTACTTGGGAGACCGGCCAAGATTACCAATATAAAAAGGGCCGATATAAGCAAATGCTACTGTACAAACACGACTCAGTCTTTTTTTCCGTTAGCGTTTGTACCGCTGTTCGCAGTGTTCGCTTAGCGTTTGTCCCGCTATTCGCAGGATCCGCCTTATGCTGGTGGGTACGAGAACCCTCCATTTGGATAGGGACAGGAGAATATCCGGTCGGCCGTCGCATGCCTGTCACCGGGATGTTGCCAATGTGGAACCTCTCGCAGCGAAGCTGCTACCATTTCCCCGACCCACGGAGGGATGAGCACCTTGGTTGGGTGATGGGTCGCCCTCAGCGAGAATTGAACCCGCGTCCTCAAGACTGATGAGTGAAGGTTTAGACCACTACACCAATCGACCCACACAAACCCGACTCAGTCTGAAATAAAGAAATAGTTTAAAGTGAAAAATTGTACCTGTGCAGCGTCGTCAGTAATCTCAATCGGCAGGTCACTACTGCACGGTAGTCCTTCGAATAACGCGTTGATCAAGTCATTATGGTCGCCGCCTGCCGAATCCGGAAAAGACTCCAGCATCATTGGATCATCGTGCGATGTCGACGGCCACGGCGAAGGCAGACCGTAGCGCTCCTTAAAAAAGAGATCATAAGCATATAATGACTTTGGGTTAGCTCATAGTCCATTGTTGCACTTGTACAGTTGCTTACTCACAAAGCCTAAATACACTGCATTTCATCATAATTCGCCACTCTTGCACTGAATTTCGTCAGACTTGCGTTCTAACTAAATGCAAAGATGACGGAACCGAAGGAAAGAGGAATTATGATGAAAGGCGGTGTAAGGAAAAAACTTTTCCCATATATGCAAATTCGGACCGCGTGAAGTCAATTAAGCGACGTTCAAAAAGTCTTAACACGAACGAACCTGAATCAGGAACTCGGCCTCGGCCGCCATCGTCCGATGGGAATTGTCCACCAACCGCTGGCGCAGCATCACCGTAACATTCATATCGTTCAACGAGTCTGACAGCATGGCGAGGGCGAAATTCTGATCGCATGGCGGCAGTGTCCGAAACAACCGTTTCAGCTCGCCCAGCTGATGGCCAAATTGGTCCATTCTTCATTGACGGTCTGGTACTGTAATGCTTGTTGACTGTCAGTTATGCGACACAGAGGAGCTAACACAAATCTTTGTTTCGAACGAATCGAATTGAGCAAAAATATCGTACTAAGGGCAAAATCTGATGGCTGCCGATTTCCTATTGGCTCTCTTAGTGTACCGTGATATTAGGACAAAGTTATATTGTGACATTATAGTGAGTAGTCTTAACATAATTTACAAGACGCTCTCCTGTTGAACTAAATTCACAATTCTGAACTGTTTTGAACCTTGATTCTACCGGCTATTTGGTAGAGCAGCTAGTTGCAGATGAATGCAAATGAAATAAAGTACAGTTGGGCTGCACGCAACCTATGCGTAAACATGTTGGATCCATTCCAGTCAAAGGAACTGATCAAAGACTAGCCAATAAATGTTTACACTTTAGCCACAAATACACCATGACACGACAAGGAATGTAAAAGAATCGTCGAAAAAACACCAATACAAGGAAGAATGCTTCATCCAAACAGTCAAAGTCGTATATATCGATCGCTCGTATAGTTCTCGTTACGGAACTTTGGCAGAGCGCCAAGTGTATCCGTGTACACAAAATATCACGAATGAGAATCTTTGTTGCGCGCCAAATTTGAAGGTGGAAACTGGAATGGTTTCTGTAACATTTTGCTTTGAAATCGTGAGCTTAATGATGAAATTCGACGCGAGTGGGCGATACAATCAAATCTACCGCTTGTTAAACAAAACTGCTCTGTCAAAGGGCCGTGCAACGCGANTGTTAGATTGTAACATAAGTAAAGGCGTTCTTTAATATAGGAAAAAATAATTTACAAAAACTGTGCAACTGTAGTTAAAAACACAATCACCCTCTCTTCTGTTCTCATAGTCCCCTATTTGTGATAACTATTCGATGCCTAGCTTATAGAAACTGACCGGCATTGAAACAATGAAGTCAATAAAGCAACCTTATTTATGCTACAATCCAATAAATTATTACAGTAAAATGCCTTCCTATCGCATCGTCGAATATAAAGCGGCGTAGCCATTGCATAAAGAGAAATAAATGTAATGAAGCAAACCTCATTATCCATGGCTTTCATTTGTGGTCGGTTGAGACACTGAGTGAATTTTTCTTCATCACCGGACTCGTACGCGGTGATGAGGGAGCCAATAATAGCCGCGTCATCTGTTCGTTCGAAGCCATCGCATCTGAAAAAGCCATAATAGTCCAAATTTCTTTGTCAGTAACAGAGAGTCGCATAGAACACCGTAGACCGCTTAGTATGGAAAACTTCATTGAGCACGTTTGCTGCGGTGTTCACACTATTTACCTTTACTGCCACGGGACTACTGTTTCATTCTCTAGTTACTGATCAAGTAATTACGACGATAAATCACGCCTGCTGAGTGGTGGTGCACGTCTAATATAGCTGTGCGTTGCGATAGCAGTTACATTCGAAATCTTTCGATCAGTAACAAGAGATCTCGCCAAGCATCATAGTTGGACAACACGAGCTCGCTTTCGGGTGCAAATACACCGTTTTTCACCAAGCTGTGATAGTCGTTTCTTTGTTTTTATATGCGTAAATTGGTGTAAAAAGAAGCGCTATAGACTATCAAACCACTTTGTCTTATTCAGTCTAAGATTTACTGTAACTGATCGGAAAATATTGACTACACAACATGAACGAATCTATACTTAGGCTAAATTATGCTTGATTTGATTTTCCTTTAAAGAGAAAGAAACGATACTTACTTGAAGGAAGCCTGATAGCTCTTATCGGCGGCGACAGCGTCCCCACGCATCAGCTGGACAAGCACGAGGCCAGTGGTCAATCGACCGACTTTGGAAGCCTCGCGGACTTCAATATACATGTCCACTTCCTGCTCAATATTCGCCACTGCGTCCGCATAGCGTTCCTGACGTAAATACAGCCTCGTCAATCGGTCTAGAAACTCGCTCGCCAGTCGACTTCGGTCCGTCTCCTGAACCAACAGCAGCGCCTTCTTGTAAATCTGCAATTATTTCAGCTTAGCTATACAACCGTCACGCGAAGGGACGAGTAGGAGTAGCTAGTAGCTCATTCGGACACTGCGAAGGGACAAAACGACTATATTCGATAAGCAAGAAGGGATCAAAGTGAAAGTGTTACAAATGTATGCAATCGTGACTGCGCAGTTGTCATAACGAAGTAAGAAAAGTATTTTGCGACCTGACGCTGCGATATTAACATCTTTTATCGAAGGAACTAACTGTTGTAATAATTTCCAAAGAGAGCAGACTCGGTATAGCGTTCGAGTGAGCTCGGCCATATGCATATCAAAAGAACACTGAGGGTACAAAAAACTCCCTCCAAGTTGAATTCTATCGATATCAGTTGACTGAACAGAGCAGCTTCATCCGAACTCACTCGCTCGGCGTAAAACCGCATTCTAACGGTATTTCATAAGACAGACCGAAACGCAGTAAAAAATGCTTTCAGAGAGAGAGGAGCCGAGATCGAACCTCAATGGCCTTGTCAGGGTCGACAGGTTCGAAAAACTTGGCCGCTTTGTCGAGCGCCATGGCGGAAGTGTCAGGAGTACCCGACTCGGCGTAAATGTCGGCCGCCGTTTCCATCAGCTGCTTCGCCTTGTCCATCTCCCCCAAATCCTTGCAGACCAATGCTGCCGCTTCTTTACACCTGAAAGTTAACTTTCACATACTTTCAGATGCTTCCAGGTGTTTTCAGGCGGTGAAAACTGCTTCTCTGCACCCGCACTACAATGCGCAACTACCAACGTAGCCTACGAGCCTTTGAGGCAACAATATATGAAGGAGAGTAGCGATCGTACGAGTAACGGTAGAGTGAGGCAGCAAACGGAAAGCAGCAGAGGACAGATTGAGCCGTACGAGTACTGATAACAAGAATGAGCTCGAGTATGATATCTCCGCGAATATCACTCAACTATCACTACTTCGACCGCACCCTAGGACATACCACAGGCATGTAAGGGTGACAATAACCTCCCGAGTTTTTCGGCAATCAACACTCCAAAAGAAACCGAATTAGTAATTAACACCGAAATAGATCCAATTACCATGAAAAATAAAAATTGTAATGCTACCAAGGCTAGTGAAAGCAAATGGTATTTATACGGGACATTTCAGTTAGGATCAGCTACGAGCTATTATCGCTTTCCATCTAAGCACTTGAACATTCAATTTCCAAATCAACGAATCATGTGATAAAGCTATTCCCTGAATAACTATTGTTAAATCTGCAAGATTTCAAGAATAAAAGAGCATTTACTTGGCGGCGTGGAAGAGGACTCCATTACTCTCATGGCATTCAGCGGCCTTCAAATAGACATCGCGGCATTCGGTCAACTTGGAGGCGTTGCGGTAACAGACGGCGGCTCGTTCGTACTCACTGGCCGCCGAATCGAAATCCGGCTTGAATTTCAGGCCGATCAACGATGTCTTCAGTCTGTATAAAGCGAACAAATTTACTACAATTATCAATACTTTTACTATAAATGTGCTGTAATTTATCATATCTATTGTTTACCACAGACAATGCAGCTTAATCAGACCTTCATACTCATTCTAATATAATATCATCGAAAGGTTGTCACTCATACTGCTACAAAGACTTAGGTATTATTTTCACAATATTTTTGATATTGATACATATCCTGAATTGCAAATTTTACGAATACTCATATCCTAGCCTTATCTAAATGAAAACAATAATTCGATAGCCGTTTGATAATAAGACTCTACAATAAAGTAACATCCTCTTACGGGTTTCAAACATAACTGATGTCATAAAATTTACTCCCATAAAGATAAGCCACATCCAAAAAGTGCATCATTTATCAGAGATTTCGCATTAAAACTAAATATATAACAAGGTTATTGAAAAAGGAGACTAATTCGGCTCTGCTTCTAAACATTTCAATTGTAATAAATAATTGCAAGGCACTCACGCTTTTGCAGCCTTCTTCATACACTCCTCCGCTTCAGCGACTCGTTTGTCCATTTCGCACTAACCTAATACGATACAAGTTAACAGTAATCAATACTCTTCAAATTGACACGCTGACCCAATTCTTTCAGGCAAAATTTTGTTCATTTAGCCTCTTTAACTATCTCTCCAGTGCAAAGAACATTGGCAAATAAGTTATGAATATGGTTAAAGAAGATAAAATTTGACGGATAACAGCTTGAAAGTGGGAGGATTATAGGAAAGCGTAATATTTCGTCGCGCTTTCAGCCTCGAAACGGCAACACAGCTATTTCTTTGCGAATTCAAAGAACAACAAATTTGGACTACAAACTCCAGCATTCTTGATAGCTGATTAAAAGCGCACATCTCAGCGACTAACGCCGAAAGTATTATCCAGCCTTAACGATATTAAATCCCGAATCTTCAAGCGTGTGACCAATGAGAAACAACGACGAAGCAGCAGTAAACCGCGACGGTTTTCGAGTTGTCGACAAATTTGTGTGCTAACTTCAACGTCAGTGAATGTATCTTTAGTCATCAGAATTATATCGTCAATGAAAATGATGAAAGTTCGGGAAAGTGATGAAGACAAGCAAGAAACGACGACGGTCAAATGATATAATAGGATGAAAATAGTTGTGACGACAAAACAGATATTCCTAACAACACCAAGAAACGAGCGAGCGACCGAATGCGATGCGTACACCAGCCATCGTTGCAGAACTGCATTCCGGCACGGTACGCACCGAGTATACCCATCAATAGAGACATCGATCCAAACCGTATATTTCGGGATAAAAAGAGACGAACAAGTGGTACAACCGAGGTCAACGACAAAACTCAACAAAGTAGCATCGATACGGATCGAAGACGGACATACAGAGAAAACAAAGTAAGGAAATTAGAGGGATCATTGGATGCAATTAATCGGCGACAGTATACTGTAACAAGGAGATCGTCAGATGAACGAGCGCTGTTGATGATGCAAGCGGCGATTCTGTTCGTCATTGATAACCTGAAACAGGGTGAGAATTAATGCTTGCAACTGTGGTAGAATTGGCAGCGATAGTCAATTCTTAAAATTGCGCATAAGACAATAGGTATTCAGATGAATAAAAATTGTGTTCTGGTCTCGCCACTAAAGCGTACCCGATTTGGTCTCACCACGAAAGCATGCCTGTTTGGGAAACGCCACCAAAAGTGTACCTGTTCAATCATAACGCGACCGGCTCGAACGTGATCGGCGTCACCGCTGAGAGTAATGAGGCGAGTGCCGGAGGTGCTGTTCCCGCTGCGCTTATGAACCTCCACCTTCGCGCCGCTGAAGTGCTGAATATCCTGAAGCGTTTTCGCCTTCTGGCCCAAAACCGCGCCCACAATCGCGTCCGGGACCTGCAAACAGTTCAGTCGATATTTTCTTGTGAAACTCTACTAAGAAAATGTTTAACTATTATCAAAATACAGCGTTTTCATCGTAATTTATCAGCCTTGCATTGTAATACGTCGCTTTTGCTTTTGACTCAGTCAATGTTCCGTGCGAAGCGAATGCAACGATTGGGAAATCATAGGCAATACCGTGTAAGCGATATAATATTACGCGCCATAATAAATATAAGAGATCCGAAGTCTGTTTCGAGGTAATCCGTCATTTGGACCTTAGAAAGATTACTTCTCTTGGCGCTAGTCATTGCGCTCCCCACATGAATTTATACTTCAACGAAGTGAACATCGATCACCTTATTCAAAATGATCACCCTCTATATACTGATATATATACGTCGACATGCGACCTCTGAGAGGAAAGCTGGTATACCAAAAGATCTACAACGCTTCAACTCACTCTATGACCGCATACAATCGATCTCAATCCTCATCGCATTACGTTCCACTTTTACATGGAACATAACCACCAAAAATGAGCTGGAATTTTCTCTCAAAAAATTGACGCGCCATTAATTACTGAAATCCAGAAAAGACTCACTTCCAATTCCAGAAATCCAGGATCTAGCTGCGGTCGTTCCTTGATAATAGAGGAGGCAAAGTTTTGGTTCTTCTGATTGCCTTGGCTCATCACGTCGATAAGCACTCCGCCAAGAGACTGAAAGAAAGAACAATGGATAGACAACGAGATCTGGATCTACAGGGTGCTTTTACTGTTTGCCTACGACTGTATTGAGTAAATGTCAATCGTGAAATAATATTCGGCTGACATAATATTACACGCAACTTCGAGAACGGCTAGAGGCCAATAAATGCCGGACAGCCCGAATATTCCACAGCTGTTTTGCTTCTATTTTCCTGCACAAAGCAAGTTATTTACAAGCATATGGTAACCTGGCAAATCCTCTTCAAAAACCAACCAACTGACCTCATTGCCGCCTCGAATGCCGTACTTGGAGTCGCTGAGGTCGGGGGAGTCGGCTCGACGGGAGCTCTCGTATCCGCCGTTACCGCCACCGCCTCCGCCACTGCCTCCTCCTCCACCGCCGCCGCCAGTGGAACGCATTTGGGCCATGGAGGCGACGCCGAGGCCCAGTCCGAGACCCATGATGTTGTACTTGGCGAGAACTTGCATCGCCTGCATCACTTCTGCCACCGCCTGCTCGTTGAATCCAGAAGTGCGCAATGTCGATTGCAAATTATCCAGGAACGCCAGGACCTGCAAAAAAACTTGATTAAAATGTTACCTAATAATAGCGTTCTAAGTGTATGCAGAGATGACGAAATGGAATACAAGGATCACGAAATGATACGCAAGAGTGATAAATTGAATGCAAGGATCATGAAATACGACGATAGGGAGATATAAGAAATAAAACGCGGAAAAACAAGCTATACCTCGCTGTTTCCCAGTCCTTGCATGGGGTTGAATTTGTAGGACCCCGCTTGGGAGCCATTGTTGGTGTATACGTCCTTTACGACTGGGCCGCCGCCGCCGTACATGTTCTCTATAAATAGCAATTAACGGTCAGGGATGAAAATAGGATTCAATAATCCTGCCAGAATGCCACTTTTATCTTACAATAAAGCAAAGATCGCCAATATTTACTGTGGCACACCATGAATAGTTTTGTTCTTTCATATCTTATTAGTAATTGATAGGAAAATGCAAATCGTGACGGTTCGCAATCCTTTCAAACCTATTACGCAGAAGCTATTAACGCTTTGTAAATGGTCGAAAAAGTTGTGAGCAGACACGTTTTGCACAAATTAAAACGCTCATATTGAGCGATAGATATAGGGGGAAGCAAAATATCCTTACATAGTTTTACATAATTAATTAGTACTTTATAATGAACCTATTCGTAGGAGCTTTGCACAATTATTCAGAGGTCGAAAGGAGCAAAGACTGGAATGAACAATTTCCCTTTTGTATCAATTTTTAACAGGAATGAATATTTTGCGTTCAGAGAACGCATCAACGGATAAAGCGGAATGGACAAGATTGAAGGAAATAGTAACATTTTTAATGATCTCAAAAATTTGGGCAATGGGGAAAATTCAGTCCCCGATGAGAACAGCAATTAATGGGGAACTCTGGTCAATCAGAGCTCTGGAGAATGAACGGTAGGTAGTTATTAGCAGAGATGACAAGGCTTAGGCGTCGAACATGGAAAGTTCAAGAAGTGTGGTCGGAACTACGAGATGCATGAATAAATTATTAATCATTTCCCTTTTGCATCAAAAATTCTAAAAAGTTCTAAAATAGTGCGCCACCTTAGCGAAAAGTCGATTATAATACAAAGTGATATGATACTTGTCATGAGCAGCTAGATACAAATTACCGTACATGTTCCAGAGCTACAGACGACCAGAGCTCCCTTTAAAGCTACAACGCAATTTTAGATTGCTTAAAGAAAATTAGATTTCAAATGAAAACACGAAAAATCTTTATTTTTCGAATGCACCAAATTAACATTTTCGCGACCTTAAGGTACAATTTAAGCAAGCTTAATTACCTTTCAAAAACGAAAACTTATCCCAGATGGAAAAAGTTTAGCTAAACATCGAAACTTTACCTCGATTCGTTCTTCACGAAAACTGCACGTTGCATAAATGTAAACTTTCGTTATAAATTCAGAATTTAATTGAGCGACGCCAGGCGAGATATAAGAATATATTAACTAATAAAGAGACGCATTGAAGCCCCCTCCCACCCACCGTTCCCTTCTTCATACGCAAGTTTTAAGGAAAATGAAATTTATAATGGTCTACGTTTCGGGCAAAATCCCGAAATATGATAAGAGGGCTTCAGAGTTAGCGAGTGGAGAAAGACGAAAATATCGCTACGGAATTAATGAAGAGGCCATTGCAATCAGAAATTGTGTCTTATCTGAAAACACACGATTGGTTACTCGGGCGAATCCGGATATCAAATGCCGACTGAGATAGAGTTCGGTTGGAACAGTCAAAGGTGACCATTACAACGAGGCGTCGCTTATAGAGCAAACATCCACAGCCCGTGGATACGACTGATTACCACCAAGTATCCCACAAATAACCACATTGAACAGAAACGAGGAAAGACGATACTGCTTGTAATAAGACTACCAGACCATTTGAAAGCATTAGTTAATCGCCAAACAGACAGTGTAGGACTCGACTGGGCGGCCAATAAGCAAACCGAACCGATCGAATTATGGTAAATGGAAGTGCAGCAAGGGGATATGTGGAAATGAAAGCCAAAAGAGATGAGACGTATAGGCGGTGAGAGTACGTAGACAATACGCCTCATTTTTCGAACTGCGTTATAACGCGCCACACGTGCATGCACAGCATCCTGTCACAAATCAACGCATGCGCGTGTGGTGTGTTTTAACGCAATCCATAAAATGAAGCGTATCGTCCTCGTACGGCAGTGAGAACCTACCAACTGGACGCTGTGGAGGCGGAGGACCGAGCGGTTGGCCCTGGGCGGGCGAATAAGTGGGTGGGCCGCCGTACTGAGGCGGCGGGACGAACTGCGGCGTGTAACCCGCGGCGGGGGGCGGACCGGGCGGGCCCGATCGGTAGGGCGACTGGTCGTTGTAGGGGCCGGGCGGCGGCATCGGCTGCTGTTGTGGTTGCTGCATGTGATAAGGAGCGGAGTAGTCTTCGTGCCCGCCGCCGCCGCCCATGTTCATGTTGGACGGCTGAGAATTCGGCTGCTTCATGCCGCCCCCGCCGCCGCCGGTGATCGTTATGTCCGAATTGTTCGCGTGCAGAGGATCGGCCGCCACCTTTTCCAGCACTCGTTGCACCGCGCCCATCAACACGCCATTGTCGTCGGCGGCGATGGTAATCACGCGCTCCTGGGACACTTTGGCCTCCTGCGAGCCCTGTTTGGGGTACACTTGGATGTTGGCGCCGGTGGCATCGCGGATTTCTTTGATGCGCGCGCCCGCTTTGCCGATCACCATGCCGGCAGACGTGTTCGGAACGAGCAGTTTCATCTAAAAGGAGCCGCGCGCGGCGCGGTTGATGACACCATTGGACAAGAGAGAGCGAGTGAGAGAGAAATGGCTGACTCTCTCCAATGTAAGTGCAATAATGCGACAGTGTCAAGATCAAAGGCGAGATCTTCGGCTTTAGATCTCTTTTCAATAAAGATTGCGACTGATTATTTGATAAAGCACGGGTAATATCAAACACAGCAGATAAATATAGACTAAGTTTCGTTGGCAGATTATGAGCAAAAGGAATGGACGTGTCGCCGAAGAATATGAAACGACACTTCAAGATCTACTGCAATTAGAGACTGATGCAAATAGTTATTTAAAGCTATTTAGAGATAATGGGTGGGTTTCACATCGCGTACTTTAGCTAAAGTCGGACTTTACGCAATGATAAAGGATAGGCCTTAAGTCCGACTTTAGCTAAAGTA
>NIUQ01002714.1:0-20771 GCA_002796945.1 Plectus sambesii
CTCGTTTGACCAACATTCTAAAACGAAGTCATGCGTTGCGATTGCGAAAGAAGCGACTTACTTTCGTTCTTCCGTGACGGTGTGAATGCGCTGATTCAAGCGAGCCACCTCGTCGCAAAGAGCCGCGTTTTTCTGGAATAAAAGTGCCGTTACAAAAGAGTTTAGTGGTACAGAGAAATTCGTTTACACCGGAACATGGGGGACCGAAACATTTCCACTGTTATAAGCAATATCCGTTATATAATAAAATACTTTCTAGGACCGACAAAACTTAACCGGTATAAACGAATTCTACTATACGTAAAAAAAAACGTAAAAAAACAAGCGAACTCACAAAAACAAGCGCCTTGATGGTCCGCTTGAGGAAGTACATCTTCCTCGTAAAAACCTCATCCTCCAGACGCTGCTTCAAAACAGCGGGTGAGATCTTTGGTTTGGACACCTTGGCGGGTGAGGGAGCGGCGGCCTGAGCAGGGGGGCCAACGGCGGAGGAGGGAGGTTTTCGTTTGGGGGGTCGTTGGCGCTTTGGTTTGGGGGGAGGAGGAGGGGCTGGTTGCGTGAGGGGCTGAACAAACTGCGGCTGCTGCTGATGCTGTTGAGGGTTGTGAGGAATGGACATATTAGGTGGACCGTGACCCATCACCGCCGGCGACTGCGCGTGCGTCCCAGCAGAGCCGCCGTGTGCCGACGACGCGTGCTGATTTCCGTAGCCGCTCGAGCTCAGCGCCGGAACGGTCAGCTGAACTTGATGAGTGATCGCTGACGCTTGTGACAACAGCTGAAGCCCGTTTGGCGGTGTCGGCGAGGGATCCGTTGACATCTAAACGTGTGCGATTGCTGGTTTTTTACAGTACACCAATGTTCGAGGTTAAATTGAGTGACAGAGACGATTATGGCCGGATATTTAATGGATTGTGACAGATATATATAGAAAACAAGATATTTATGCATTGGCGACTATTCGCGAAATTTATTCAAATTCATTACATGAGCAAATAAACTCTTTCATGCTTACTTTACTCTAAATGTTTGAGTCAGCGAGATGACGAGGAATATTTTATAGCAGGCTTTCAGAATAACTTTTCAAGGCGTCACTTCTCCTTGCAAAACCTTCGTTTTTGCCAAGAATCATGATCTGTTCTTGATTTCTACACGCAATAAATACTACGATTAGCTACAAACTTTATATGGGTTTTCTTAATTCAGGCATCACTGATGTTCTTAATTATAAAAACCATCGAGTAAACTATATAATTTGAGTAATCCTATATTATCAATTTACGACTATTAAATTGTGGTCCCATGAGCGAGTTTCATTGCAGTTAGGAAGTCGAGAGATCGATCACTACTGCTTCGACAAGAGGAAATGCGGACGAAAGTAGCCGAGACAAGTGCGATGATCGCGTATCGGTTCGAAGTCAGCACGGAATTCACAACAATCACGTTTACTCTCGATTAGTTTGACAGAATCACCCGGAAAGTAGTTTGACGATGTCATTTACAGTGTATAAGTGTACATGAGTGGAACGAAGCACTATCATACAATGTAGTCAAACACCACAATGGCCGTTGCTACACACATTCATGCACGAAAGTGGTGCAATCTGTGAAAGCGGGACAAAAAAATGTTTTGTTAATTCAAAAAGAATACTGGGAATTAGTTGATGATAATGAGAAGTGAACATATTAAGTAAGCGCGATCGAGTATCGAACATCCTTCAGAAATTTAGAGAAAACCAAAGAATAGTACAATCGTGGTAAATGGCCACACTTTTAGAATTTTCCAAGAATGTTCGACGCCGGACTATAATTATTTCGCTCATTTGAATCATAATAACCACCTCCGTATCACAAATAACAAGCGCTGAACAGCGAAACGATAATATTGACCGCTTTCACATCGCGTGGTTTACCTAAAGTTGTACTTGACGCAGCGCTAATTTACCATTTCCACTTTAAAAAGGGACATTTTCCATAATTATTAGATGAGAAAGGCGTCGTTATCAAAGTAAAAATGGTAAATTTAATTAAAGTGCGCGAAATGAAACCGATTTATTGGATCGGTTTCATAGGGCGTACTTTGCGAGAATTCTCGAGCATTGCGCCAAGTACGACTTTAGCTAAATTACGCGATATGAAACCGATTGATTGACTCTTCATCATCGATGGGGGCCGTCATCAGCATCTTCAGGCTTTAGTTGGTAGAGGCGGTGCCTGCACCGCGTCATTGTAGGCGGGTGGCGCGGGCGCGTTCGCCTGACGGTAGTCGCCGGCCGGATACGGCGCGTGGTCCGGTCCGATACCGCTGTACGGCGGCGGCGATTCGTACATGTACACTTCACCGGCTGCAAACATTCTGATTATATCACTGAATGTTTTGGATTTCAGTGCACAATAAAACTTCAATAAATGCAAAATATCAGAATTGGGTCAAAAGTCAAAGTTGCTATAATTAAAATCAACCGAAAGCTGCATTTCTTCTTGTTCCTGTACTCAACCGGACTTGTTAGCAAAGTGAACGAGATGTGTCCCAAGGTATTACTGCACTGATTTCCCTCTTGCCTTCATTTACATTCTCCCGAACGTAGTGCACTGGTAAAAACGATACGGAAACTTTTCTCACCCGGGGGTTGATCGGGGAATGCTTGAGTTGGCGCCTGGAATCCGTTGTAATTGCCTCCAGGCGGCATATAGTAGGCCGGGGGAGGTGCGAAGAAAGCGCCTGGTGGCGGCGCGTACGGCGGCGGCGCGTTGTACGGACGGAACCGTTGCGCTGAAAGCACAAATACGTATATAAATCACGCTAGCTGGCACCGCATTGATTAGCAGAGAGAATGATTTATAGACTGAACCGTCTGGTAGTACAGTGGTTCAAAAAGAGTACAAAAAACGTAAACTACACGTCATAGTTTAGTAGCAAATCTTGACTAATTGGTTTTCCCTTTCCACTCACTCAAAAATAAGAGCAAGGGAGAAGTGATCTTTGGACCAGGAACTGGTATTCAACACTGGGTTACGTACGAAATTAGAGGTGAAGTCAAAGTATTGCTCACTCTTTCTTCGAGTAAAGTACCATGCTAAGAAATTCAAAGGTTGATACATAAAAAGTCAATGCTCACATAGCCGGGTGGTCTTTAATAGTATCAATACTCATAATTCAAAGGTCACGGATTCAAGCTGCACCCTTCCCATTCTACTTTCTCACGTTACTAATTATCAAGGAAAATGTCGTACCCATTTCAGCAGCTTTAAGCAGCGCCTGGCCGAAATCTATGCAGCCTCCGTGGCTGAAGACGAGTTTCCAAGTGACCTCGCCCTGCCAGTTGCCGCCGGGTTGAGCCAGGGCGACACCCTTCAGGTAATTGGCGCCGAAGATTGGCTGCTCCAGCGTAACATGACGCATGCAGTGCAGCGGCATCGAGAACGACTGCAGACGATCATTGCGCTCCTTGTTCGTGAAGATGATCTAAAATTAAGCAGACGCGTTCAAGTAATGCTTTAATGTTTTCAGGAGGCACTTAGGTAGGAATCTAACAGCTTTACCGGTAGAAAAATTACTAACGATAGGGGACTGGCCTGTTTCTTTCTATTTACTAGCTTAAGGGGTGTTTACATAGCTGCAACGGTTGCAATTTTGCCTGCAGCGTGCTTTCGAAACAAACCGAACTTCTGCCGCACGCCGCAGAGCCCTTGCAACGTTTTTCGAATTTCGTATCGTTCTTTGTGCGAAGTATTGCATGATCACGGTATTTTTGAATTTTTGAACTTTGAATAAATGAAACCTATAGAGAATAATGAAGTTTTCCGCGCTATTTTTACTAGGTACGGTAAAAAGGTTGCTGATATGTAAACACCCGTTGCAACCAAAAATTTCACGCCGCAACCGTTGCAAGGTTGCACGCTGCAGCTATGTAAACACCCCTTTACTTAGAGCACTAGACTCGAGGCAGAGGGGTTATGGGGTTGAGAGTCATTCCTGACGTCATCCCGTATAAATATCAATCACGTGGTCTAGATGAAAGAACAGAAGTAAAGAAGCCTACGCACTCGGTGCGACGTCAGGTAGAGATGACCAGTTTTCTTGCCGCCGGAGAATACCGCGTCGTGTGCGCCATCAAAGCTGAGCTGAACAGCCTTGGAGTATAACAAAATCCTGAAACAGAAACATTAATTGTCAATGAACGTAACGTTTGGTCTATTGCGTCGTTCATTGTGTGTGAAAAACCAGGACTCCCTCATTCGACGCAAGGTAAAGGTCAGCACAGATTGAAACCTCACTTTACCGCTTTCGTGGTAATAAAGCACAAGTCATTTTGAGAGTCATTTTCTCTTAAATAACTTTTTGATAAAACATTTGTTCAGCTTTTTTCATGTGATTAGGAACGTCGTTTTATAAAAGAGTTTTTCTGATCTATTCTACTCCCTAAAGATGTCTACAAAAACTAAATGTAAGAATACTGCGCAATGATCGAAAATCACGCTGACTCATAGCTTTCTACTCCATTTCAAAGGTTTACAATTGAATTAGCTGAATAACTCACATTTCGCCATTGTAGATCAGCACGCCACAGCCGTCTGGTGTATTAGCCGTGTTGACAGACATTGTTGAAGTCAATTAGTCGATTTCTTGTTGAATTAGAATCAGAAGATCTCGTCTCACTTCTAAATCGCTTTCCGGAACAGTCGGTGGCTGTTTTCGTCATGGACGCAATGACGTCATGCACTGTCAGCAATAACAAATCGATCGCGTTTCCTGCATTATCGTGGTGGGACGCGACGCGCTTTAAGCAAAATTCAAACAGAGCACTTTCGACCGGTTGCGTTGGATCGATATAGCACGGGGCGGGTGGGGGTGCAGCGGTGCGTTGCCGAGTGGAAAATAGTGGGCGGATGCGGTCGGGGTAGTTTGCTTTGGTGATTTTGCCGCGAAATAACCAATTTTTCGCCGACAAACTCTTGCCCCGAGCGCGCTGGGTAGGAGGAGGAGCGCAGATGGTGTTTTCTGTTCTCTTTCATTCCGTTCTCTTTCATTCCGTTAGACGCGTCGTCTGCGGCTGTCCAATCTAGGCTGTTATCTCCGCTTTTACAAACGGTGTTTACACGCCGTCCTAATCGACATCCAGCTAGCTTCATTTTGCGTTTTGGCTTCGTTCCTCGTGCACACTGCTCATTTAGCAGCTGACTGCTCGCGATTGCTGGTTTGCTAGTCAACTGACCAGCCACCGCCATCATGTCTGGAAGATCGTCTTCGATACTACTGTCGTCTTCCATTCGCGGCTGGGGTAAACTGCGTGAAGGTACATGAAGTTTTCTTTGAAAAAAAGATGTTAAGTAACTCATCTATGGCATTCAGCCAGTCTTCGCCGAATTCGGCCCACTCTCGCGGTACGTGACGAACAAGTGCGTACTTTTGTGTCAAAGTCGACGAAAGATGATCACGTGGCTGGCGTTTGGTCTCCATCAGCGGCCATCGATCACTCACCCCCGCCGCCCGCCATCGCGAAGGCGGAGGAATCGCTGAAAAACGCGTCGCTAGTCATTTTCGACAAGGATGGCACTCTCATCTGTTTCCACTCTATGTGGGTACCGTGGGCACTCAGCACTGCCGAAAGGTGGCCACAAAAATATTACTGTAATTAATTATTCGAATTAGGAACGTGTGAATTTGTAGAATCGAGGAGGCGAGCAATTTGAAAGAGAGCGAAATTGCAAAGGAAGTATACCGCCTCTTGGGCTTCTGTCCCATCGAGAAAAAAGTGCGACCCGGCCTCCTGGCAGAAGCCACGATGGGAGAAATTCGAGAGCGACTCGTTCATCTACTCGTCGAACATGGATTGGAGAGCGATAAAGCCATTCAAGTTGGTTTTTCAATTGCGTTGTTCTTTGCCATTTTATAATGCTAAGACTTTTGCTGCAAATGCTTTGATAATATCTGCAGTTATTTTCACTTAAAATCACAATTTTGATTAGCTGCAACATCTTTTTAATCTCTTGATTCGTTTATCAAATGTGAATATTGTATAGTTGTTGAATCCTTTGCTGCCAAAATAGTGAAGACTTGGCAGCTTCCGCGCAAGTTTTGAATGTGCATAGTTGCGACCAAAATTTTCATCACGCAAATTGATATCTTATACCAGCACTATATTCGCGAATGCTCTGCCAACAACATCTTATATTAATTACTGACATAATTATATAATGTACTAGCAATTTTCATAAAAATAAATCGAGCCAGGCACCATAGTTAGGGAGGAAGAACTCGCTTTTCATTGCGAAAACGTTATTTTTTTACGACGAATGATGTTTTGTGGTTTTCATGGGCAGAGAGTGATAGAAAGATGCGTTATCGACTATTGAAGCAGATCAAACGATTCCGTCTTTGATTTCTGATTACTGCAGAAAATAATTGGGAGTATAATGTTACCAACTAAATTGGTACTGAGCACGTAAATTGTCATAAAGGAAAAATTTAATATCGGCAAAAACAAATGCAACGTAACTTCAGGCGATCCGCCAAATCAATTGAAATAATCTCAATTTCCCTTTTCAAAGAACTTACACAATGAGGGAATTCCAAAATTCCACTTTAAAAATGACGTGAATAACCGAGTGTATCTACAGGTCGTGGATGAGTGCGTACAAGACTGCGACACGACATCCTCCAACACACTGAAGCAGATTGGAAACCTGAAGCACATGTTCGAAGAGCTGAGAGCGCACAATGTGAAGATTGCGGTGTGCACGGCCGATTCGCGACGTGGAACTCTGGGCGCTCTGCGCGGTTTGGGTCTCGAGCAGTACATTGACATCATCGTCTGTGGTGACGACGCTGGCACCCAGCCAAAGCCCAGTCCTCACAACGCCCTCGCCATCTGCAAGGCTATGGGCGTCGAACCTGCTGTACGTTGGTTTCCTTCAGTCACTTTGTGGGCTCCGTTTCATGTGAAAAGTTGTATTTTCATTCGTACGAAAATTTATTCTTTCTGACGCGTTGATGCGGCTGGGAATTCATTTTTTTATACAGATAAGGGTGCACGTGTATGTAGTAGATTTGGAGGCTAAAACCGGATTTTGAGGGTGTAACACTAGAGCATATTGTTTATGGCCTTTCGTTAGTTGTATAAAATCCAGATAAGGTATCGTACCACGATCAACCCCAAATCCATGCCCTCATTTTCAACGCAATATATCGCCTCAAACAGATCGAAGTAAAAGTCCAGCGCTTTATAAAAATATTGTTTGCAGGACGCATTCATGGTTGGCGACACGCTGGCAGATATGGGTATGGGCCGATCGGCTAAGTTGGGTGGCACAATCGGCGTGTTGTCGGGTGTGGCGAAGGAAGTAGAACTGTCGCCAATGGCGGATCACGTGGTTGTCGATGTCGGCGAGGCGTTGCCAATTCTGCTGAAGCGTCGCAATCCCGCAGGCGGCGCTGTGCGACTGTCTTAAATCCTTTCTGTCGCCATTTTACTTTTTCAAACCTCTGGTCACGTTTCAGGCAGCGTTCTATTGAGCGTTAAGGGTAATATGTATCGGAGACCGTTACAAAAATCATCTTTATTTTAATTATATTATTTTCTCTTTTTTGAGTATGCTTTCTAACTCAAAGAGGACATTTCAAAGTCAAATTACTATAGAAAATACGTCTCTCTGAATAGGAAAGTGTCTTTTCCAAAGTGGAATTGATATAGACGTTATACCAATTAACTAAAAACTGTAAATAGATTGTTTATGGTATGAATTGCGGTCCGTTACTTTACCCGTCGCCTTGCGCCACACCTTTCTGGTCTATTATTACTCTACTTCGTTTACTTCAATCTACCTGCTATGAAGTAGGTCAGCTGTAGCTCGTTATGTGCCATTCATCATATTGATGCTTTTTGCTTCTTGTTACCAAATGTGCAAAAAATAATTCATCCAGATGTATCTGTGATACTCGAAAAAGGTTTATGCTTTTATAAATGCATAGCCGTTATAGTCAACATTTTATGTAACGTAGAGATAAATTTTAAATCGAATTTTTAAGGAGCTTTGAAAACGTTACCCTAAATTGTCGTTAATTTGGTTATGCCCAACATGATAATTCATTCTCCGCCTAATGCGGAATATCGCGAGTAAACTTTTTCGCGACGAACCACGATTTTTAATCAAGTGATCGAAAAATGTTGACTATAATTGACATATTTTTCCTTTAAGAAATTCTTTCAGTCTTTACTCGTTTTCCACAGTATGATTGCATTTGTTTCATTGCCGCTGCGTCATGTTGACCATATTGGTACTTTAAAGTTAGCGGTGAATATAATGTTGTTGTACGGAATAAAAGTGCAATGCACTAAGTGCCGTTGCACTGGATTCGGTCCGAGTGGTTGCATCAGCTGATTATCTTAGAGCAGTGATAGAGGGGTAGTTAAATGTTTACTAGCCATCTCATGTGACCGGTGACTGCTCATTCGGTGTTCGTCATTTCTGTGTTTTATACCGCATGCACTGGTCTCTTATCTATAATCCGCGCTTACTATGGCACTGTACTTGGTACTTTGCGATTGATTGGTGTGTGTTTACGTCTTTTCCTTTCTTGTGTCATGCATGCTTGTGGATATGTGTTGCAGGCTTGAAACGGGGTCGGCTGGTGGTCGGAAGTGAGCGAGAAATCGAGGAGCATTGCGGAGCATGTTTCATCTTTTCTTTTGACGTCGGCTTGTTGTGTGCATACGTTCTATTCCCGGTGAAATCAAAAAAGATGACTATACGCAAATATCTATGTGAATATAAAGTTATTCGCACCTCCGAATGAAAGCTTAATAGCAACGTGACGAGTTACAGTATTCCTGTGTCCAGTCAGCGCAACTGACTTATCTCGAGCGAACAGATGAAAATCGTAAAGAGGAACTGCAGTCACCTCCAGCTGAACGTCATATATTCTTTTCAGCTACTTATGACAAGCTACGGTAAATTAATTATTACACAAGTTATTCTCAGGTTGTCATAGGTAGCTAAAAAGAAAATGCGATGTAGTATGTTCATCTGGAGGTGACCGCAGTTCCCCTGTAATATCTCAATAATTCAATACTTGCTCATCTGCAGCGCGTGTTTAGCATTGAAAATGCATCAGTGGCCGCGAGGGCTACGTGCGAGCCATTTCAATAAATGGCTGCAGCCAAAACTGCAGAGATGCATCCATTGCACTCCCACGTGCTCAGTGCTCGACAAGCAGTTCAAACGGGGAGAATTCCCCGAATTGGGCGATGTCAAACCGACACACATTATCATTGGCGCCGGCTCTGCTGGCTGTGTGCTCGCCAATCGACTCACTGAAGATCCCGACAATCGCGTACTTCTCGTCGAAGCCGGACCAAAGGATAATTGGTGGAACTGGAAAATTCACATGCCCGCCGCTCTCATGTACAACCTCTGCACTACCAAATATAACTGGTACGCATTTCATTCTTATTATCGGTTGGAGATGATGATTATACTCGTCACATTTCGATCAGTCGCAAGAAATCCCGCCAGGCACGATAATTAGTGTTCCGTAATGCTGTATTTCTCATCTTGAAGTGGTTAATGCGTGAAGTAGGATTGGCATTATCCGTGTTTCACTTAAGAAGATATACAATTTTTGCAGCAATGTTGTTATAGTCGCTGTTGTGTTATAATCTATTGCTTGCAGGTTTTATCATACTACTGCACAAAAGCATATGGATGACAGAGTAATATATTGGCCAAGAGGACGAGTATGGGGTGGATCATCGAGTCTCAACGCGATGGCGTACGTCCGGGGCCATCCATTCGATTATGATCGTTGGGAGAAGCAAGGAGCCGCCAATTGGTCGTACAAGTAAGCTTTCGATATATTTACGCGATTGAGATGTTTCTTGCATATGTGCGCCCTTAACACATTGACGACAATGCATGTTTTTCGTTTTTTCGCGCATGGGACAGACACATTTTTTTTTTCTTTGCGTACCTATGAGTCACCATACACCATTGAGTCCTATTGTCCCAAATGGTAGTCCCAAGTTTACAGCATTATGGGAGGACTGTTGTCGATTAATTGCAAAAAATCGCGGGGAATTATTAAAAGAGCAGAAAAAACCAGTTAAAACGACGTACGACCCACCGGTGGGTCGTTTGGTCCCACGCGGACAAACGCGTACGACCCACCGGTGGGTCGTATTGTCATCAATGTGTTAAATAAGACTCCTTCCGAGGCCTTACTATTGAAGGTCTTCTCGAATATTATTGGCTTTGGGAGTATCTGTTGAGTTGAAAGTATGTGTTAAGCAGCAAATAATGGTTCGCATCTTGATACAATAGTAATCCACTTTACTACAGTAGATAAATATGCGCCGTAAGGTATTTCGAAAAGCATTCTGAGACATTTTCTACGTATGATGAATTTTCGGCTGACATAACAAAGATCAATACAATTACAAGTACATGCGCGCTTTAGACACTGTCTACCGTACTTCAAGAAGGCACAGAAGCACGAGCTTGCAAAGCCAGGGGACCCGTTCCGAGGGGACAGCGGCCCGCTGCACGTCATGCAGGGCAGATGCGACAATCCCCTCCACAAGGCCTTTATTCAGTCGGGCGGAGATCTCGGCATCGGCATCACTGACGACATGAATGGTTATCGTCAGGAAGGCACCGGCCCCATGGACATGACCATAAAAAATGGCAAACGATGCAGTGCTTCGCAGGCGTATCTCTGGCCGGTGCGTTGGTCTTTCAGTTAATTGTGTCTCAACAATTGGTAAGAGTAGAATTCAGTTTTGCTTTTAGCGGTGATATTGGCCGGTCCCATAAGTACCGCTCTACACGAATTTTAGTTTAATATACAATCTGTATATGTTAGTGATTCCTTGCGAAATCTGATCTGATTTAAGTTACCCGTAAACTTGGCACACCCGCGATGGTGAATTGGTAAGAGCGATGAGTAGGTACTGCTTTGGAGCACATGTTCAAACTGATGAAATCATATGATGACGGTCGCATTCTTGCAGGTACTACACAGACCAAATCTCTTCACATCCTCGGGTGTTATGGCAACGCGGATCCTTTTTGACAAGAAAAAGGCGATTGGCGTGGAATTCATCCGACAAATAGACTTTAGAGCGACGGACTTTATCGACTCCTACAGCCGCGAAAGGGTCTACTGCGAGCAGGATGTCATCCTTTCGGGCGGCGCCATCAACTCGCCGCAGCTTCTCATGGTCTCCGGGGTGGGACCGGCCGAGCATTTGAGGGTGCGTTCTTTCGTTAATTTGAAATTGCCAGGATTTGAGGTAATCATTTATGGAATTTAATGGGTGGTTGAATGAGGTAAGATAAAGGAAGTAGTAACGGGAGGCAATGGATGGTTAGAGAGCAGATAACAAGAATGACTCGCGTGAGAGAGCGATCCCCGCGGATATCATCCTTCTTTATTTATAAAGACCGACTCTACCCCTTGATACGTATTGAATCCAAAGTTATTCCCAGCCTTCCTTTATTGGAATTCGCCACGACTATAGTCTTGCTGCAGAGCGCTCTTTGTGTTTTGTTGCATAAATACCAATTCTTTTAACACGTGCTCACTCGCCGCTTCATTAACACCTAGTTCAGCTGTGATTATTGATTTTTTCTTCAACAGACAACGTACTTGCAAGTCTATCAACCCTAAGTAATGCGAATAATATTTCAGAGCCACGGCATCCCCTTGGTTAACGACATGCCAGGCGTAGGCGCGAATCTACAAGATCATTTGGAGATTTACGTTCAGCAGAAATGCACACAGCCAATCACGCTCTACAACCGCAGCTCCTGGAAGTTCCCACACAACATGATCCGTATCGGCATGCAGTGGTTCATCAATCAGACGGGTGAAGGCGCCAGCAGTCACCTTGAATCAGGCGGATTTGCACGTAGCGATGATTCGGTTCGTCATCTTATCTTCGATTTATTTGTTCAGGGTGTTCAAAATATATCCCCCGGTTTGAATCTTGAATAATTTTCGACTGGGTTATCCAAAGTATTAAAATAAAAAGCAAAAGAGAGAATTGATTTCATGAAAATTAAAATTGGATTAAAATTAGCAGTAAAAGTAAATTAAAAACACCATGAAATTGTAGAAACTCTCGTGGAACAGTCCTTGATCGAAAGGTTGACTTTTTCAGATACCGCATCCTGATGTGCAGTTTCACTTTTTACCTTCGACAGTTCACGAAGACGGCAGAGTATCGGGCACTTGTCATGCATATCAGGTAAAATACTAATTACAACCGCTGAACGATTTTAAACACGACCAAACGAAAATTACGTGCATTTCTTCTAGCTTGTGGACAAAATAGCAATAATTTCAAGGGTATTAATACGTGCGTATTGTTTGGAATGGCTTTCTTTGTTCGACATTTTTTGAATTGGCTCGGATACCGTTGTATTTCATTGCGAAAAATGCGTCCTATCCACGGACCGATTAAAATGTCACGTTCACTCAAGCGCTTTATGCTAATTGTTCTTATTTTTTGTCAGCGAATGCGAGAAAGTATCGCATGATCCCTATTACGACTGATGTTTATGTAGCGTTCAAAATCGCGGTATCTGCGGGATCCCAGCGAGATGTCATTAAGTTTTTAATTCTTGGCGCGTTGGTGAACATGTCTCTCGCTGTGCCACGGATCTCATTAGTGAATTGAAATGAGCGATAATTTTACCCTCAAATCATTATGTTTTCAGGTACACGTGGGACCAATGCGATCCACCAGCCACGGCTATCTCCGTCTGCAGCACAAAGACCCGCGACGACATCCCATCCTCAATCCCAACTATCTCTCTCAGAAACAAGACCTCGTTGAATTCCGTGCCTGCATTCGACTCTCTCGGTATATCTTTTGGCTGTATCTCACTATATGGGTATTCTGTATTTTGTTATCTGTGTTCATCAATCTTTCGTAACAATTCGTCGCACTAATTCGTCACATCATCATCACAGTATCTCGGCATATGAGTATTCTGTATCTCGTAATCTCTGTTCGTCAATCTTTCCTAATAATTCATCAAACTAGCATTCTAATGGAATGCAAAAATGACGAATTATGAAAAATGATGATTTAAAAGTATTTTCCAAGTTGCGAAATGAGCAGTGATTATTTCAGCGAGTTGTTCGCTCAGAAGGCATTCGATCCGTTCCGAGGGGAAGAATTGGCGCCAGGTGCTGAATGCCAGACGGACGAGGAAATTGACGCTTTCGTCCGGGCAAAGGCCGCATCCGCCTACCACCCTTCTTGCACGTGCAAGATGGGCAGCAGCAGCGATTCCATGGCCGTCGTCGACGGTGCCACTATGAATGTTATCGGGCTCGAGAATCTTAAGGTTTGCCGCTTTCTTCTCTTTTTGAGTATACTGTCGTCACACGCGCGGACGAGTGGGGGGGTATGAGTAGACAGTAGTTTATTCGGAGACGGTGAAGGGACAATACAATTGGTTTGGATATGCGCTAAGGGATCAAGTGAAAGTCTTTTTGCAGTATGTGACTGCGACCGCGCGATTATAAATGAAGTAAGAAATGTAAATCGCGTGACCTAACGCTGCACCATGAAGAAATATTTTCTCTGTATTATTGCTAGATATCGGTGCGAATTTGGGTTTTTGGGGTATTGTTCCACCGTACAAACACAATAACTAAGCAGTCTTGTCATACATGGAAAAGAACGATGTAGGGTAGATAGTGGAAAGTGAGGGAAGGGTACTACAGTTTTCCTCTAACCAAATACCTTCAAGAAAATTCTTATAAATAAATCGCTGAAAGAAAGTCGATGTAACCAAAATGCTCTAACCAAAGTTGCAGATCGTCGACGCCAGCGTGATGCCGTCGATCGTCAGCGGCAATTTGAACGCGCCGACTATTATGCTAGCAGAGAAAGCCGCCGACATTATTCGCGGCAGGACGCCATTGCCGCCCGAGTCGCCTGAAATTTACTCTCCGTCGCCGGCCGTCAAGAAGCAGTCGGCTGTGCATTAGACGCAGCGGCCGTTCCGGACAATAATTAAAACGCGCCCTATAATTGCTTAAAATGCGCCCTATGTTTTTGCAGTCTTCAAACGCGCCCTATGTTTGACCTTAACACACTGAAAATATCAAACATAGGGCGCGTTTGAAGACCACGAAAACATAGGGCACATTTTAAGTATTTATAGGGCGCGTTTTTAGTTTTTTCCGGCCGTTCCTATTGAAATTGTTCATGATTTTTACCATTCTCATCTTGTCGATTTGAACTTTATGATGTGCTGCACCAAGTCGCTTGTTGCTCATTTTCATTGCTCGCATCACGGTAAATGAGTATTAGAAGAACGATGATGTCCCCTGGACGCTGTGCGCCCCTCCTCGCGATAGAAGCGCTTAACATGAGTACAAAATATTTAGCATTTCCACGAGACCTTTTTTACATACATGGAGGCCTAATTAGCGCAAAGAGCTAAATTTTGTACGCTGATGTACGGTAGATGTTAAGGGGAAGTTCGGTCAGCCATTATCGGTAAGTACGTATCGTAATTAATTTACACCATGTTGTCATGCGCGATTAAAAATTACTTCCTTTTCTATCATATAAAAGTAAAAGAGGAAATAATATACACCACCTTGTCATGCGCAACTGAAAATTAATTATGGTACTGTTACCAGAAATGATCGATCGGACTTAAATATTTTGTATTGGTGTTAGGCGCTTGTCCTCTGCGACTACCATCCACACACTATATGTACGCTTATCAGTAATACTACGCGCGACCGCTCTGCTCTTATTAGAGTACTTGTTGAAGCGCCAAAGAGCAATGTTGTTTGCCCGGCCTGCGTAGCTATTTCTTAGCGCAGCAATCTTATTACTACTTCTCGAACAGTCGTGCCATGTCGAGCGATCTATCCTGTAAACTCGTTGATCTAAGTTATAAAGATTTATCGTAAGTCTTTTGCGCATTTTGGCAAAGAATCGGTGCTCAATGGCGTTTTTTCGCGTCTCAGATTCCTTCCTGTTTCTGTTTCCGACAACAGACACGTAATTGAACATTTGATTTTGGACGGAAATAATCTGACAGAAGCCGGGCTCAACTTGACGGATTTGGTCAAACTGCAGACGCTCAGTCTCAACAGAAATCAGGTTTTTTACTTTTTTGCAATTGAATTTCTCTTGTGTCAATGAGTCAGGATAAATGTAGACAAGTGTAGCTGTTAAGCTCCAATAAACCCCTTACATATACTTCGAGGCGGGCTAGCGGTAAAATAGAAGTGAGATCAAATAATGAGGCCAGAAGGGGAACTTTATATCACCGATCAGCTGTGCTTTAGCAATAATATCTGAAAAACCTTTTCAATTTTCTGAAAGTTTGGTCACATGAGCGATATGACACGAATTATTTCGGGGATTTCGAGAACTTTTTAGAAATCTCACAAAGCCAATCCCCTGTGCATCATTCAGATATAAAACAGTGACTGAGTATCGCATGTTAACATGATCGTGGCGGGACAAAAACTAGCTTGTCTCAATAAATCATTGATAAATATTGTTTCTAGTTTAATGTATTTTGTAGATCAAAGATGTAGAGGGCCTACTGAACTGGATATCTTTGAGATGTCCAAGTCTCAAGCATCTCAGCCTGATTGGCAACCCCGGCTGGCCTCATCCCGTCACGGCTAACGAACCTGAACTATACGAGAAGTATCGGTGAGGTTTCTATCGTTCGTCGACTATTCCATTGTGTGCAAACATTCGATGCATTTAGAGCTTATACTGCGAAAATGTTGCCAAAGCTGAGATTCCTCGATTCGACGCCACTCAGAAGGGACATTACAGTCGATCAAAGTAATGCGCAATCGACCGACTTGTGTGAGGATTACGGCAGCGCTGCCGCAAAAATACGTGACGGAAAACAGTTGCTATTTCTCTATGTCGCTAGGCAACGCCAAATAATTACCGCGCAGTATTTCTCGTCGCTTATTTTTGCAACAGCGCAATTACGGATGACTGTTCTTTTTTCATTATCAACTGGCGCTTTAGGCTCGTTCCTGAAAATCAAGTATGTTTACACGGGCGCCTCTTCGGAAGGAAATCGTTACATCAAAGATACCCATCTGTGACACAAACTGCTGCTTGAAAACAATTCATCTTACTCATGAAATATCATGCGATCTGAACGAATAAATCTGAAATTGCCGATGTTATCTTTGTTAACGCTTCGGTTGCTAGTACCAGCTCGACGCTTGCATTCATTCACTTTGATAAGTTCGCAAAAGTAATTGACGCTTGGCAGTGATTGATGCGAATCTCGATAAGTTGGCGGCAAAAAGTGCTAAAAATGGCCGCACCATATCAGCTCGTCGACATCGGTGCCAATTTGGCCCATCCGAATTACAACAAGGATTTGGACCAAGTGATCGAGCGCGCCAAGGCTGCTGGTAGGATATGTCACCTAAGCTATGTCTTTGATATCTGATATGCTGACTGCATCTTTTATCTTTGACCCGATTTCATTCATTGTGGAAACGTAATACTCTTATTTATCTCAGAAATATGACTGACCTTTTGGAAATAGTACTTAGGATTACGGTAGACTTCGAGCAATCACAGAGGTATTTTTAGGCGTTGTGAAAGTGATGGTGACTGGCACTTCGATGAAATCTAGCAAGAACGCGTTGGAACTGGCGAAAAAGCATAGTGGCTTCCTCTACGCGACTGCCGGTAAGAATAACGATCTGGATCACTAATAGTCCTTATTGCAATATATGACTTTTGGCAAAATTTAAATCTAAAATGATGATCTTATTGGGCACTATAATTTTTACGTCGTTATTTAGTTCAATATTCAAATTTTCAGAATCTTTAGTTTCATTTTTTGCCTGAAATGTTCAAAATATCTGAATTACAACATCAATCATTGTTATTTTTTTGATAAATTGACCGTAGTGAAGTATAGATGTGCAGATAGAATAGTGATTGATGAATTTTGAAGGAGTTCATCCGCATGACGCCAAGGAATTCACCGAAACCACCGTAGCCGAATTGGAACAATTAGCTGCCGCGCCTGAATGCGTGGCGATCGGAGAGTGCGGCCTCGACTTTAATCGAAACTTCTCGCCCCAAGACCAACAGAGAACGGCGTTTGAAGCTCAGGTTAGATCTATTGCACCTTGAACTATAAACTAAACGATATTCCAATCGAACATTCAACATTTCACTTCATAGTAGCAATATTCCAGTGTCATATTCACACTTGCCTTCAATCCATTTGAATCCCTGTTTAAATATCGCTTTTCTCTTAATATATATTTTTGACAATTATGAAATGATTGAAGAGAAAAAAGCAGATTTGTCGGGATGGGACTCGAACTCAGGATTTTCTGATAATGCGCTAAATATTCTCCCGAAGCCATGAGCTACCTGACTGATCATGGTTAACGGTATTTATTTCTGCCAGTGAATGTGATGCGCGTATGCTATTGAGATGGATATTGGATGTAGTAAATGCGCAGAAGCAAAAAAATAATCAATGATAGTAACGAGACATTAAAGACATAAGGTTTTGACAAAGCGATCGTCCAAGTTGCGTAAAGGTGCGATATAGGTATTCTGCAGGTTGAATTAGCTTGCAAACTCGGCAAGCCATTATTCATTCACGAGCGCGAGGCGCATGAAGATATGGTGGCAATTCTGTCGAGGCACAAGGCCAACCTCCCTCCGACCGTAATTCACTGCTTCACTGGATTCAGTCGAGAGGCACAGAAGTACATTGAAATGGGACTTCACATCGGCCTCACTGGTAATCTTTCTACCGTACAATGGAGTTAAAATTATATGGAAAGAGTATACTGTAATATTTGTTGATCTCACCAGGATTTTAGTGCAATTAATTGTGTGCATTGCAAATTTCGAAGTAGGGATGCCGTGCCTGAACGAATACAGTGATTAAATTGTTTCAGCTAAAATCGACCAGCCCTAGGAGCACATTTTTGGATCAAATCTAGTCTAAGAGCATTAAATTGTTATTAGAACACTTTAATGAGTCAGAAAAGGTATAAATTAAAAGGTTGATCGGAACCGTTCCCGCTCTAATTTAAGAATGTGGTCAGTGTTTCCGAGCATCCATTTTCAAATCTCTGACATTTAGGTTTCTTGTGGAAAGACAGGTTGGAGGATGGCGTGCAGTTCGCGCTGAAGAACGGTCTAATCCCTCTGGATCGATTGGTGATAGAAACGGACGCTCCGTACATGTACCCGAAGGTGAATGATAAGAAAGTGCCGAAAGAGGTGAAGGAGCGCATATCGGATCATGCCAAGACATTCCTCAAACACTGCTCGTTTGACCGAAACGAACCGTGCTCGCTCGCGGCCACCTGCGAAATGATAGCCGCCTTCATGAACGTGCCTGCCGCCGAGGTAGCACTTAAAACTACTGATAACGCCATGCGAATCTACGGGCTTTCTTAACCAATCGCACAATAATAGAACACTAGTTGATTGCGTTGATTGTGATATGTTGTGTTGACGCTGCGGTGACTGCATAATAAATTGTAATGACGATTTATTGCGCACGACATATACTCGCAAAGCTGCATTAGCTCATTCAACTAACTGTTGTATGTTACGGTTAAAACGCTGCAGATCTACCACCTTGACGCTGAAGTTTAGACTTCGAAATTTTACGAAACCTAAGCACCAGAAAGCTGGCGAGTGTACAATAATTATGTCCTTAATGTGACTGAGTGACTTTCAAAAATTATTCATCTCTACTCGCAATGACAACGGTTGTGACACCTAAATCAGTCTCTGCAAGTTGATCGAACGCTTACAGGATACGATATTAGGCGCGATTTGAACTTCATTACGAACGCTATTTATTAGAGGCTGATGGGGATATCAACTATCGAAACTACAAAGATCACGTTTTGCATATTGATTTGACTAGAAAAGTGCCCTGTTTCCAGTGAAAAATGTCCTTATTGAAGTGGAAATGATATACATTTGCAAGCGTCTTAAATTATTTTACGAAAAAGAATAAAACCATTGTACTGCTTTTGAAGAAATTATGTCATTGTGCCACTACTATTTCGATCTCTAGGACTAACAGCAGGGTACAAGATAGTAAATTTTATTCACTTTCGATTAGATCTCAGAGCAAATTGATAAATTAACGTGGAAAGTTGAACACATTAACGAGTGAAATCTTAAAAGAAAAAACGATGTCAAGAAGCCCATGTAACATAACAACAGTATCAATATCAAGATGACATATGAAAGCCTTATTTTGCGCTGTATTGTTATATAAATTGTATCACTGACTCTGTCGGTCGGTAGGTCATTAAATTTGCTCTTGCAAACATACAAAAGAAGAGAAAAAAATGGCAAGGTTCCTAACTGAAATTTATGTTTATTTCAAATATACAGCGTTGACCAGACGAGAATTGGAAAATGCATGAGCGATTTTGTACACTTAAATCAATCATGCTGCCATATTTAGTTAAAAGCTTTTGTGGGCTAGACAAAATTCCGCAAAAATCAGCTCCTGAATTTGGAGGTGAGATGGTCACCCAAAACACCCCACGATTGATGCACATATGAACGCAAATGTCACAAATGTTACTGAATTATACTCCGCAACATCATACGAGAATGCTTTGGGTTGATAGTGTAGCCACCAATGATCCATCGAAAACCGAAAACGCCCCAAACGGGCGGAGTATATGCGCCGTTCATGTTGTCGACGGAACACTTTTGCGTCCACCATCCACTGCAATTTTCTCTTATATTATTATCCCCTTCCGCAAACGCAAAAAAGACTGCAAGAATTACCCCAGTTGTTGAGAAGTAAAGCAAGGAGGATAAGCGCCGTTCAATGAATCGACTGTCGCAAAGGGATAGTTATTTGAATAGTACAGGCTGAGAGTTTGGTTCGGTAAAGTGGCATTGCCTGCGAATGACGAAGGTATATGCAAAGTGTACAAATTTGCTTCATTATCGATCTGAAAGAATATTAAACGTGTCTCATAGTATAGTAATACAGTTAGCAGACTACAGTTGATCAACAGAGATGGCAAACAAGCATTATCGGGTGTTTTCTCGGTTAAAAATATCAAATAAGAATACTTCAGTAAAAGCCTATCCATTCTGTCGCTAACAAATATCAATTCATGCTTCAATATTCAGTGTCTAAACACTGCGATAAATCATAACAAAGATCGTAAAGTTATATTCTTGTAACTATGTGGAAAAAGTCCATGTCACATTTGAACCATCCCATAATAAATGAAAAAGGTATAATTTTGAGACCCGTTATGATAATATAACAGCCGTAACTTACAAAGAAATTGGTGCGCTTTTCCCACAAGTATATATTCGGATTGGATGAACTCGGATTCCGATCGCCCCAAAGGTCAATTCGCAACTCGACATTCGAATCTTTGGTACTCAGAACATGAATATTATCATTTCCGAGCCATAAATTGTTCTCCAATCCATTGTTGAATCCAACTTTATAATCTTTCCATAATTTATCGTAGAATGAAAGAGTACCATCGATGCGTCTAAATCAGGTGATGTTTATTATAATTACTGAACTTTTGAGGGGCACTTGTAGTGACATAAGACAAGAGAATTTCATCCGTCTTGAGAAGATCTGCGGTCAAACAGGAATTTTTTAAAAAAAAGGTATAAAAATAAAACGCAGAAGGCATAATTGTTGTCGAATACCGTAAATCCTCTAATAATCGCCCACCCTCCAGTAATCGTCCCCCTTCAGAG
>NIUQ01002715.1:0-20765 GCA_002796945.1 Plectus sambesii
ATGCTTATAATGTCGTCGATACCGATGGAATTGGAACAGATTCTCTTCGGCACAATGGGAATAAATTCGAGTAATGAGCCGATTCGAATGGAAGATGTCTATGAAATCGCAGAGAAACTGTGCGAAAATCCAAATTACTATATCTACTACGGAGACCCTCAGCCACTTTACGGCCTGGAACTGCCGTGTCAGATCAAAATGTAAGTTTTGCAGTTGCTAAGCCACTCGTAATTTTGTTGAAATCATTGCTAAGGCTTTCCGTTGTATAACCTTAAAACGATATATTGCTGACTTCTTGGGCATTCCTTGCTTCTCGAGCGCACAAAAACAACGAGAAGTTAGTGGAGTGTCATATAAATATTTTTTTGTTTTGATAATGAAAAATAGACTGAGATTAGCCGGATCTGGGCATTGTGTATCTCCTCTAGAAGGGGATATTTGTAGTTTTATTTTTCGGCTTGAGCTTAGAAACTGGCGAGCAGGGTGAACCATGCTTAGCAAATCGGTTCTAATAAAGAGCACCAACTTGTTTTTGAAGCCCCTGCTTTAGGAAAGAACAAGTTAACATCTGCATAAGAAATAATGCGTGGTTTCATACGGTCCAACTAGACTGAATTGCATTTCACACTATGAACAAGCTATCCTTTACAGTATATCGCTGAAAATTTGCTCTAGTCCTCGTTGACGATGTCATTGTTCATAAGCAATTTATGCAATGTCATTCGGAGGATTATTAATAAAGACATAAAGTAAAATCAAATATATTAGTTCGCAAATGAAAGTAAAAATATTTCTGCTGCTTGCATATAATCTGAATTTTATTCTCTTACTTTGATCGCAATGTATCACTCTTATTCCCACGCAAACTAATTGAAGAACATTCAGATTCGACTTTGGCGCGGATGCAGCAGCGTTATCAGCAATTTCCTACCGATCATACGTTACCTTCGGCTTTCGAAATAACCTCGACCAATACTTGATTAATCGGATTAATTTCATATTACTCACCCTGTTTAATCATGATAATGTGCTGAAATTCTGGTTCCGACGATACGGCTTAAACTTGGACCTTTCAAGGGAAACAGTTTATTGGCGAATTTCACAAATCATGCTGCAGCAAATTGTAGAATGCTTTATTCTCTATATTTGCGGTATGCTCGTCGCCATATTAGCTTTTGCTGCAGAACGAACAAGAATGGCGTTGAAACGAAAGAATCAAGCAAAGAAGAAACAAAATATGCGCAATATCACAATGAACAATTCATTGGAACTGCATCAGTTCGCGCGCAGCTTTGATTCTACTGACTGCTGAGCCTTAACCACTGTCCAGCAATGTCACTCACTAATTTTCTTCCTTTGTAGAGCAATTTGTGGTATCTATTTTCATACTGTATAAACTGAATCAATAATTCTGTTCGCTCTACTAATTTTTTAACGTTGTCACAACGCCGGTCTTCACTGAAACTGACTGAACGCTTATTAAAGGGAAAGCGGCATTTCAAGTGATGTCACAGTAAATTTCTTCCATTTCAAGTGTCGTTTCTCGCATGGGGATGTTAAAGCTAGATTGCTAAATCAGTATCGTTTTAAAGGCGGTACTTTTGGCAAGGTCAAAGTCAAAACGGTTTTGATAAGCAATATCTGACGATAGGCCCAGTCGTTTTCCTTTCCAAGACATGGGCAACACAATAGAGAAAATTCAAGAGAAAGGCAGGCAAGATAAAAGTAAAGCTTGCCGGCTGACCCGCGACCCAACGGGCCCGCGTAGGGAGTGGCAATGACTAATCGCTTAAAAACGTCATATCCATTGGCAGGAGAGAACGCTGCTTTGCACGCCGCTCCTAACCCATCTGCTGGCGCGGCTTTGTTGATCCCAGCTGGCGCCATACCATACAATTGCTTTCTCTCGAGGCATGTCTCGTTTTTATGTATACCATTTTCACATTAATGTCGACTCTGAACCCCTTTCCAAATTTATTAGGACACTTTATGGTTCAAAGAGGGCGTTTCCAATCGGAAACGACATCATTTGAGTCAACTCAATACGTAAATGTCCTTTTTAGTTTCAGAAATGTTCTAATTAGAGTGAAAAAATTCAGAATTTTTTTGTTTAAGTGCCGAGCGCAACCCAGAACGATCTAACGATATTCGTTATAGGGAAAGACGAGACTCATTGACACAGATATTTATTTCAAAGAACACTTTTGCGCTACTTGTCGCTTGATATAGCTCGACTGGCGGGTAAAATTGTAAATATTCTTTAATAATCGCGTTTACGTGTGATTCAGATGCAGTGTGCGAATTCGACGAACAACCCGAGTCCGAGCTCGACTTCGTTGAAGAAGAAGGGCAATGAACGCGTCTTGCTTATGCGCTACGAGACGACGATAATAAGGAACTGAAGAACATTGATGCAGAAGAAAAATGGCGACATGTAGGTGAGAATATAGAGGAAAAAGAGGAGATCCCACTGATGAAAGCGTTTTTATGAGGCTATGGAAGAAGACGACTCTCAAAAGACTTCTCTATTAGAATACTTGATTTATGGTTCCACCTATGCATATTATGTGGTGTTTTTCACCATATTTTCTAGTACATCGCTCCCTCAAACGCCAGTTGGTCGTAATATGCTCTATGTTGCACCAGAGAATGTTATGGAGTATCTAATACCGCGTTTGGAGCAAACTGAGCGCGAAATTGTGATTCAAGGACAACGGATTACTTATACAGAATGAAACTTGGAGCTAATGGACGGTAAGTGGGATTTAGAGAACACTAGCTGCAAAGGACAAATGGCAATGGAGAAGTGTGAAAGACTCGTTTCCAGTTTCAAAATGATCCCAATTATCTCATTATTCTCATCACTGCACTGAAAAATACTTAGACATCTAATTTTAGCGATATGTGTAAGGATCTGAGGCGATCATGTCGCGGCAGACAGTGACTAATGTTATGTCTGTACGGATGATCGCACATTACATTCGCTATGTATAAAAGCGGAGCCCTGCGTCGCTCGTTGCTCGGGCTACACGAGGAAAGCTGCATGCTAACATCCCCCTGCACAAGATGCAACAATATGAGTGGCGCAGTGAGAAGACAATGGAGCTTACGAGAGGAGGTCAAAGATACTATTCGAAGAGAAAAATGGTGCATCGGCCAACTAATAACTGTGTTTTTCAGCAATCTTCTCTATTTCTCAGAATCGCATTCTTGGTTGCAACAGCTGACATATTCTGTGTTATGTGTTCAGTAACATTCTGATGATTGATGATATGAGTTCAATAAAATCACTTTTAAACCGTGAATAAATGACAATATTAATTTCCCTCATGCCAGAGAAACATAATGGACTCCCATGACTTTTCAATAACAATTAAACATGTGTCTTATCGCTTCGTCGGTAAGACGTCTGGTTAAATACTGAAACGCGTTGAAAAGGGTAGTGCGGTGTCAAATCTTATTGGAAGCGTTCATGGTATTACAATTGTGTTGACGCTAAATATGTTGATGTTTGATGATGATATATGTGTACGCGTTAGCCTATTGATTTGAACTAGCACGCACTAGTATGACTAACCGCGCAAAGTTGGAATGGATTTGATCACCAGGTTGCATCGCGTGATAGTGAAATAAGTTAGTGTGATGTGGGGTGAGGTGAAGGGCGCGATCGGGCACAAGTTTGGGTCTCGTAGGCTCCGTCATATTGTTGTTTGTCGCTGTGAGACGTCCCCTCGGATTCAGGAATAAAGTGGAAACAGAAGAGTTAGCCACGAGAAGACTACATATGCATAGCTCATTCTCGAAATATTAGGGCCTCTAAGCTCTACTAGTCCTGACCTCCAAGTGTATATGCGATCAGACTTTAAGCACTCGTTCTTTTGCATCCGCTGTATATTGCTGTGTGGTTTCACATCACATTCATTTTACATTTATTTTACATTTATCGAAGATCCATTAATGATATTCAGTATGCTAGATAAATGCATGGACAACAACAGAATAGAAGGAAGAAAGATCAGCGATGGTTTATTTATCATCAAAAGAGTGCCCTGTAGACACATGATGCTTCTCGTCGATCGCTCTAAGGGTGGTCAGCAGTTTACTTACCCTTGTGTTTGTCACCAGCCTTGTCTTCTAGAAACGATTCGCTACTTATGAGTACAAGTATTCAACACAAAATATCACTTACACTGACAAATCAAATTTTAAAGACCAGGCGCGAGTTTCATGCTGAAACAATGAGCTGAAACTCGGCGTTGAACAATGGTTATTTTTAACCAAACTATTTCTAGCTCAGATGCTCTTCAAAATCAAAACTACATAAGGTTTTACTAATGGTTGGTACACATATTTCTGAAATTTTCCAGTCTTCGTTAAAGCGTTGTATCGTGGCACAGATGAAATGGCTAGTAAAAGCAGATGTTTCAAGAGACTTTTGCATCTCATGTTCTATCAAGATCAGACAAACAGTATTGTGGCTCCACTGCTGAGTACTAACTTTTGGAACAATCAAATAGTAAAGAGTGTCATGCAAGCGTACTAACAAGTAGTTTCCCTTTAGCCAACATTCAAACGAATCTCTCAAAGGCAATAACTAGTGCTTACTGGTATTCTTCGCTCCTTCAGCCGCATTGTGGGCTGGCTCCTTGGTTTTATCTGTGGCAGCCGCCTCCTTTGTTTTCTCGCCTAAAAACGGTAAGTAAGTGTCATCAAATTCCTCGAGGTTCAAACAAATTACATCACTTCTATAGTAATCAACAACTTGGGTTGAAGCATTGGGGCCCATTTCATGAAACAACTTCATTTGCCTTTTGCAAGCCGTGTGAACTGCATATAGCACATGCATAAGGAAATTGCTGAATGCAACTACGAAATGTAAGTCCTTGGAATCTTTACGGAACTGGAAATTGCGCTACTGCAATCGAACAGGTTGCAAATTGCGAAACGCAATTGCAATTCGCAATAATTTTAGGAAACGGGCCCCTTATGTTCAAATTGAGGAAAGCGAAGAAAGTGATCTGCTTACCTCCTTTATTCGCCTGCTTCTTCGCTTTGTCTGAATTGGAAGGCATGGTAAAGAACGGATCGGTTAGGACTTTGTAGAGCTTGATTTAGACACGCGACAAGGAACTGATTTCGCGAAGAGAGTAACAGCCTTTATACTGGCCGCGCGGCGACGCCTGTTTACCACAGGATTTTTCTCCGGGTCGATAACAGACGCCATCTTGTTGTTGACGGTTAGTATAAAATTGGCAAAGGCGCAAGGGCCGCTGGCTACTCGTCACCACTAGGCTCTGCCCCGCAGTATGGTGTATGGTGCACGAACCCAGCCCGTTTCGTAACGTCCCTCGTGCTGTTGTCCAAGACGCACGTAAAACGTCATATGCAGTATCCTGACTCTTCGAACGCATACAGCTGCCTTATCAAATGAATGTCACGATGCGACGATGAGTGATAGATGCGTGCAAACGCCGTTTCAGCACAATATAGGACGTGGTCGTGTGCCTGCATGATGGCATGAGCATCAGTGCATAACATCAGCAGGGGCCTTGGACTGTGCGATTCACGTACAGTCACGTCATAGCGTCACAGCCATAAACCGAGTAGAATTCATGAGCAAAAGGTTGCTTTTGTGCCTCATTTAGGCATGTCGATGGAGCTGTTGTTCTCAGCACGTTTTATTTCAGGAACATTCAGCATTCTTTATCACATCTGTTCCAAATGCGGACTTAAATTTAGCTGCTGCAGCAGAGCGTAGCTGAGATAGCGTTATCGACTGAAAAATCTTAGGGACTGGCATGCAGATTAAAATGGACAGAAAATGGACAGCAGCAGCAGCGGGAAGATTGCGTGAAAGGTTGTACACTCAAAGCGCGGCAGACGCTCCCTCTTTAGCCTAAGCCTTAGCCAAAGTCTTGGTGCCTCAGACTCGCCTTCGCGACGTTCTTTGTAAAATTATATTAGCGCCAGTTAAAAAACTGCTCTTTCTCGAAAAAAGGCCTCTCCTATTGAGTGCACACACCTGAGCTGCTAAAATTGTTGCTATTGAATAAAAGATTAGCAAGAGCTCTTTTAAAAACAGATTCAATCCTTTATGTAAGTTCTGCGTGCTTCAATATTGCTATTCAAAACTTTTCAGCTCTCAATGAAAGATCACAGAAGCTTCCTATGAGGAAAGCGGAAAAACCTAATCGTTCAGCCACACAAATTACGCTATAATTTTTTTGTTAAGTATAATTTTGATGTTTCCTTGATATATGCCTCAGTACATGTCAAATGCTCAGAAACTGTCTTTCTTTAGTAACTCAAATATCACAGGCTTCATCATTCTTTTTCTAAAAGTCTGTCACTAGCCGTTACCCGTCTCCATCTTATACTATATCCATTCAAATAATTACATTTCTAAAATCAAACAGGACAACTTCCAGTTCGAAGAAGACGTTTTCAAAACAGAAACGAGATATTTCAAGTTATATCATTGTGAAAAAGCGTCCTCTGTAAATTTGAAAGGTCTCAAGTTAACGTGGAATAGTGTATATTTAACGTAAAATAAAGCCACTCTACAATCGCGTAGACCAGCACTTATTTTCCTTAAAAAACTTGTTTTTTCATTCGTCCTTGCATAATCCAGCTTTATAGCATTTTGTCCTAATCCTGTAGACGTTAAATCTCTGTCAGTAATTGTTCTACATACGCGAAAACAGAGGACTGCAGCCAAAAGAACCGCTTTGTTTACTTGCGCCGTTGTGGACAATTGAACACCGTGCTAATGTTTTTAAGTGGATCACCGCGGCAGGCGCAAGAGGGCTGAACGTGACACGAACGGTCAGTGGCGGCGACTTAGCTGTCCGTATAAATTTCAGCTACAATGCGTCCGCACTGCGCTCTTCAAGTGGCAGCTACTTTGCTGTCCGTATAAATTTTAGCTGCGAGGTGCCTTTTCTGCGCTCTTTCAGAAGGCGTCTAGTGTCTGTCCGAAATTAAATTTTTTATCTTCTGAATCTTTTCCATAGATTCGTCCGTTCACTCGTTGTCTGATCCAATGAAGCTGCTATATAATTTGGAAGAAAATGAGCAACCTATGTCTAATACTATACTTGCAATGAATTGTGTGAGGATAGTGAATTGCCAGTTTACGGTTACAGTCTTTATAGCAACCTATATTGCGATAACCATGAATGCTGCTTCTTGGCAGTTTACGATTCCGTCGCAGTTTGTTGTCCTTGTAGTGTCCGGCACGTTTTGTACGTCCTCTCTCAACTTATTTAAGCAATCTTGTAAACTGAACCGTTCCTCGACAGGCGCATTAGTAACCATATCTTGCAGTTTCAGATCTCGTTTCGACCTTCGAAATCATCTTTTAAATCTCACATAGTCACTAGAGGAGAGAGAAATGATGAAGCTAGGCTTACTTGTGGTCGCCACACTCGCTTTGATCGTAGCTGTCAAGAGTCACGATCACGAGCATGGCCCCGACGACAGTCACGAACACGGCACTGGCGGCGGACATGGGACTACGCCGTGTCCACGCTGCGCGCTTCTCGGAAAGAATACGGTAACAAAAAATGATACTCATGAATTTTCTCTATTCAAATAATACCAACCAACAATATTGTACTACTACGACTATGAAACAATCGTTGACTATAATTCACAGCATGACTGTAATTCAAATCCATTTAAACAGGCCTTTTCCATTCCATAACTTTGACTACTCTTTCGCTTTTCAACAGATGAGTCCATTCTTACACAGTAGAATTTAGGGCCTCCCTGGAAGTTTCATCGAGCAACTGCCGGAAGAGATCAAGACGCAACTCACCGCCATCCAAGCAAACAAGACTCTTTCGTGGCCGGAGCGTCGAGAAATGATCGACCAAATTGTCAACAATCTACCAGATGAAATTCGCGCCAAAATGCCGCTCCCTGACGGCTTCGAAAAACTGCCTCAGGATGTCCGTGACCAGCTGAAGCATGTGTACATGAACAAATCGCTCAACTGGGACGAGAAACGAGAACAGATCACGGCAATCATCGATAATCTGCCGGAAGAGGTTAGTTATATCTAGATGCAAAGATCATTTTAATGAAATATTCAGTGGCAACTCCTATTCCACCATAATTACTTTAAAAGTGCGACCCCGATTTATGAAGTTTCACGATGTAATATAAAGTATATAATGACTGTACAGAGAGCTCTCGAGAGCTCTCATATTACCAACTGAGCTTAGAGGAGGCGTTTTGAATGGCAACAGAGTCTGAAAGGAAGCTTTATTCTTTCGAACAACTGCAAATTTTAAGTTTTAGTGGTATAAATACTGAAAATTTAATAAACAGAAAGATTTGGCAAAATTGCTGAACTTCGTAAAGATAATTAATGAAAATGGACCAGCTAAAAGTCGGTTATAGTTAAAGTTAACTATAAAGCTAATTTAATCTGTGTGATAACTGCTGTATACCGGCAGCTACACTAAATTGAATTGAACGAAATCTTAGGGCTTCAATTGAAACGAAACTTTATTATTTCAAACTGTTTGGAGTGTAAACTCGTTTACTTGCGCATGACCGAAGGACTAAAAATTGAGCCATTCAGAAACTTCAGCGTTAATCATAAGATAATTTACAGTTATAGAATGTAATGACATAAAATCCAATGATCCTGTCAAACCAACTGCTCTTAATAATCTTTCAATTCAGGTCAGCAAACTACTGCCGCCACCAGGACTGCCAGCCGGTTTCGAACTTCTGCCCTCTGAAGTTCAAGCACAAATTAAAGCAGTTATCGAAAACAAGTCAATCAAATTCGGCGAAAAGTGCAAAGAAATTCGCAAGATCATGGACGGCCTGCCGGAAGAGATCAAATCAAGACTCCCCCCTGCCGAAGAAATCGCTCTCTAGGCATCTACTCATAAATTCAAACCAAATTGAAAGCTTGTTTTTTGCCGCCGTATATTTCAATTTATACTGTGACTACCAGTTTTTTGTACTATTCTGTCATCAATGTTCTTTAAAAGGTTCCATATAGTGTGTATGCCAGGTTTTAGTAACAATTTGCAAATAAATTATTTGATAAACAGAGCGCTATTTCTTCATGATTAAATATTACTCATATTAAAGTTCTGCAATAAAGTTTCGTTCATTCACGATGCCGGTCCAATGTTCAAGTAAGATTCTTGTGGCAGAGTTGTGGCGAAGAAGATGAAGTAGGTTACCGCCTTTTCTTCTGCTAGTTTATTATTACCATGATGTCGAGAAAACAGAGGTTGGCGTAGAATTAGGAAGAATACACACCCCAAGGTGCATTTCTCAACTTCGACCCTCTCATTGTGTCTGCAGAAGGGGGAGCATAATATTCTCGCTGTGCAGAAGCGATTATCTTTCTCAGATAAGTGCTAAATAAAATGAGGTCATGCCTCCGACCTCCTCCGGCTTGCTTTCTTAGATGCTTCTTCATCCACTTTTATCGTCATATGATTGATATATAAATATAGCAAAACTCAACTATGAGAATGCAGGTGAATTCGAAAGCGTTCTCTTGCATCCTCGTTTCTCATACTTACCGATTTATCCTACTTCGGTTCTATGACCTTTATAAAATAAGGCTGAATCATATGCTCATTTTACTAATGTCATCACTCTGATTCATCGGCGTTGGACATTCCTTATTATTTCATCAGTCTGCCTCTGATGATGATGAAAGTCATCTTATTTCGATAAAGTACAGAAGGATACCTACATCGATATCAACGCTGACGGACAAATTAATCAAACTTCACCTGCTTCCTCATGACTGCAGATTAATTTATGAAGTCGAAGCTTAAGAGAGGTTCCAATCGAAACGGAACCTGACTTTCCCGATCTCCCCTGGATTTGCTGCCGGTCACTATCGCATTTTGCAAAATCATGTCCAAGATAACAGATATAATATCCATGCTTGCAACGTTATTTATGTTAGTTACAATACCCATCTACATTCTGTTCCTCGTAACTCTTCACAAGAATCGAAAAGACGAACTTTTGAAGTCTCCATTCTTTCGCTTCATGTTCAGTGTTGGTACGTAAACACATTTTGCTTACAGCGACAAACATCCTCTACCTTTAAATGTATAATGTATTAATCAAAGCTTGGCAGTGGGAATGCGCGGAGGTCCGCGCCTTCTTTTAAGATCAGGACATCTTTGTTTTAATAAAGAACATGAATGCATTCTAATAGGTGATACCTGTAACTCCTGTATCTGCTTCAACTGATTCGAACTGGCGTTACTGCTTCCTTGACTGTGCCTATGGTCTGATCAAGAAGTTAAGCGAACATGATTTCAATCAAATTTTATCGAAAAGTTAGTGATTTTTGTCCAGCCCGGGTGTTAATAACTTAACAATTTTCCTTATACCATGCTATAGCACTAAAAAGACTCATATAAAAGGTTTTTCGGGGCTTCCCTGCATCAATCTGGACCCAGGTATTTTTCATAACATAGATTATTTGTAGCATTTTGTAAAATAATGGCGTGAAACTTGCATCAACTAATGAATCGTTCGACAAAAATAATTAAACTCTTTGCAGGTTTCGCTAATATGGGGCAGATCTTTTCCATATTGTTGGGAAATACTCTGGCCTCTTCAGGCTTTGTGCCAAACTTTTACATTTGGATGGGCAATCTTTCGGCTCGTCTTTATTACTGCGCAGCATTTGGCTTCGCGAATGCTCAAATTGTTGGTGTTACAATAGTCGCATTCAACCGCTTCACTGCATATATATACCCAATGAAGCACATGAAGGTATAGATTTGATCACTTTAAGGTCATTATTATAATGATAAAGTATAGTAATAGTAAAAAATAAACCGAAACGCAAACAGAAATAACTGTGCACTGGGTCAAAAATTTGCTCACACATTTTTTTCGTAGCCTAAATATATATGAAAGATTGTTTTCCAATCCAGATATTACCAATATTAACTGTTTTCGAAAGTTAACCTGCTTTCGTAAAATGACACAAAATATCAATTTTAAACACTCACAGGTTAGCATAATCCATCATTTTTATGCAGATATGGACCGAGTCATTAACAAGGAATTTAATCATTTTTCAATGGATATCCTCCGTTCTTTTAATTGTTCCAGTTGCTTTTGTGTATGAATTCAACATATACATAGAGAATGACAACAGAACGATATATTTCCAGTGGACATATGCGGCTGAGAACGGAATTTACAGTATGTTAGCTGGTGGTCTGGTTGGTGGCGGGATGATGATTGCAATTATTATCATTTATGCGATTGTATTCGCCGTCGCTCTGATACGAAAGGTACGGTAAATATAGTTTATATTGTACTATAGAAGTGGGTACCAGTCGGTGGCTTAGGGGAAGACCGGCACGTTTCCGGCAATAGTAGAAGTAAAGCTACTCTCCCTCCTCAGACATGAAAATTAGTCTGAGCTAACATATTCGCCATGTATTCGATCATCTTTTTGGATAAATTTTAGTTCTATCATTTTACCACTTTTTCACCTTGCTTTTCTTCATAATACTAATTGAATAATCGAGCTTACATTCAATAGTTATCCTCTAGACTGAGAAGTAAGTTCTCCCTTTAATCAGAAAAACATTCTCACTGCCGGTAAATCGACAACAAGCGGTCGAGAATAAACTAGAGGTTTTGGTACGTCAATACTTTTGGTTAAAACAGACAAATTGTCAGAGCTATTTTCTCGAGGAAGCTTCGAACTGAAAATGTGGTATGTCGTTTCAGATTAGGTCGCATCAGGCCACGAGCAGAACGGAAAAAACGGCCCTGAATATGGCAGCCATCGGCTTTATTTGCAGTTTTGGATTATTTCTGTTTGTGGGTGATCTTTTAGCGCAAACATTAGCGTGGCAACTTTTCCGGTATAATTTCCTCGATATCGACACAAACTGGATGATTAATAACGTTGGAAACAGTTTGTTTGCTGCCATCGATCCCTATGCGATGTTCTTGTTTTCAACCACAGTGCGTAGGCGTTTTGTTGCAATCGTTTGTTCTTGCAGAAAGAACTCTGGGACTGAAACAACCTCTGTAACACCGTTTGTAAGAAGTAATCATTGAAGTTTCCAATCATTACTTTCCTTCTCGTTGCGAATATCTGTTTTGATGTAAATTGTCGACTTCTTGATGCTGGTATCAATTTGCTCGTCCGACGCGGTCGCTGAACGAATATACTTTTTGAGGGGGTCCCATTCTTTTTGAAGATGTACGGTGTATTACAAGCGCTCCTTTAGCTCTTTTTCTCTTGTGTCATTACCTGAATAGCATATATGCGTTCTGTGATAAATCTTGTTGTGTGAAAGACATTTTCTGACACTTTCATTTTTGCACATCGCTGTAAATATCCTGTACCATCATTGATGTATGCGTTCTTTGGTAATGATAGCTCTATTGGAAATATTCTCTACGGTGTATAAAGCGCAGCATCGATTTTGAGCTTTGATGCACCAAATCAGTTAATTACTAAACGGCTGATGGGGAGGAAATTCACATGCTTCTGTCAGAAGCTTCGTCAAATATGCAAATTAAGACGATTTAACAGGGACTGGCCAGTCTTGCACTGTGAGCGCCTGTCATCAGAGAGTTTTGATTAAAATGAATTGTAGCCAGTGTTGTCATCGCGGGGCCAATCGTTGCTTCACACCTCACTTCCGTTTCACTACTGCCTCAAACGCAACAGTTTAAATTTTGTGCGGCTATATCAAAGATAAATAAATATGAGGGCGCTATTTTGCAGTCAATAAGCTCATCAGTTTCTGACTTGCAAAGAAGATTACACCTACACCCACCTGGATTAGTTCTGTTAGGCAGTTTTCGATCAAACAGACGCTTGGTCATGTGACTTCGTTAAAAAAAATACCGAGATACAACGTCCCAGAGGCGGCCGAGGAAGGTCATCTTTTCATCTTATCCTCAGCATTCATCTTCACTTTTCCTTCGTTCACTGAGTAAAGAAATAAAAAATCAAAGCAGGTGGCTATTTTGCTAAGATAATCAACGGCACGTAAATTGCTGCTATAATAGGGCAAGCATTTCGGCACAGATATTAACGTATTAATTCACGCAAATTAGCACAGATTGCAGCTTTTTTGGCAGTAGCGTGATATGTGTGATTTGTTTTTCCAACAATCTCCAATACCTATCCAATACGAGCAGTCATTATTCAATGCGATATTATTTCTCTTTCAGATTAATTCTGAGTTTATTGTTATATCGCTATAACTCACATTGGAGTTCAGAGTGAACCGCTCAGAACGCGACACTTCCCTTCTAGTAGACGTGAGTCCACGAGAGCGGTCATCAACGACGAGCCAGCTTCCGAAGAAACCGACCGCCGAACTTCACGCTCAGGAAGCGACGCTATCCCACATCACCGCGGCTGCGCTGTGCCGCAGTTTGCAAGGGGGTTGCGAGAAGCACACTACAGAAATGATCCTGTGAAGTATGATCTCGACATTTGGAGCTCGCGCGCGCTGTATTAGTGTCGTTTGAAACACGAAAGGGACAGGTTAGTGGAGCACGTTTCTTTTGTTTCACTATCATAGTTCTCTTCATTCATTAGCAGTAGTGGTTTATATCGCGAAAAAAACAACACTTGAGTTCAGATTAATACTATTTGTGTTGATCTTATTGGGTTCTGCAAACATGTAATCACAAATCGTCAATGAAAAATGTAGTGCCAATTATACAGCTGATATAAAAATGAAATGAGCGTAAGTGCATGACGATTGATAGCAATTAATGCCATGTTGCCTTTTGACAATTATTATGTCGAATTATCTTCATGCTTCTTTTTTCACCGCACCACGTTCATGAAGAAGGTAATGAGGAAATAATTTTTCCAAACTTGAAATGTGCTTCTATTGTTTCTGAAAAACAGATCCTAATGAGACCAAATTGTATTAACTGGCTGGAATTCACTATTGTTTAGCGCAAATTTATCTAAGACAAAATCGTTTTCCTTCATTGAATGGAGTCAAACCCGGAAATAGGAGAAAATAGGGGAACAAGAGAATATTTTTGAATTCCCCGCCTTCTGTTACATTCAGGTTCGACTGTATTTCGAGAAAGAGAGATGAGTGACCTTGTTTCATACACCCGTAACACTTACACATTCTCTTTGAATGAAGAAAGAAATGATTTATACCTTGAAGGTTCAGCTCATTGTTATGGTCGACATCGTAGATGGGGAAATATTTTTGAAACAGAGCGGTGATATTGTGCGGCCCTTCAGCGACGACGAGTAATATCGCTTTGGTCATTTCTGATAAACTTAATCCGCCGCTTCCATCAGTATCGGCACTCTGAAAGCATTTATCTTCTGAATAAAAATATTAAACTTATTTTGCAAAACAAATTTAACTTGAAATATTAGAAATTCTATTCATATGAGGGAAATTTAAAATCTTTGTTATGTTATTGTTTGTTGAATTACTAAAAATTGCATTCAATTTAACATTGCTTTTCGGTTCGATTTTAGCTATTAAACGCAATATACCTAATTTTCTCAATAGAAAATGCCCTGTAGAATCCCCAGAGGCTTCAATAAGCAATATTTCCTTTTTAATCAATTCGCAATCATCGAAATGGTTGGAACGCCGAATCCCAAAATTCGCATCAACATGGGATTGAGCCTTCAGTTTAAGTAAAAGGTATATGCTGTAGTGAAGACTTAAAACTAACTGGAGCCAAGACCAAATCCTGTCAAAGTTTTTTTCAGCCTTTTAACAAATTCTTTTAACAAATCCTTTTAATCAAAAGGTAGAGCAGCACTTAAAAAACAAGAACACATTTTTCAGCAACACGCAGTCATTAGGTGTGATAGCGCAGCAGCTCATTGTCGATTCGCCGAATGTTGAAGCAGACAGACCTCAAAAGCATTCTCGATTCCAGCAATTTCTCCATCAATATCATTGTCGTAAATTTCGCTATATGCACGGGGTTCATCTATAGTCGGATATCGTTTTTCACGAATGACGTTACACAAACCAAACCAGGATGAATGGAGGTCTGATAGTATGCACAGCACTAAAATGTGAAGAATTCTCATTACAGCCGGAATTTAATGCGGAGCAATTTTTCCAGTGCTTAGACAAGGTTCCCTTGTAAGAGTGGTTCACACGACTGCCAAGAGTTTTAGTGGTTGAATGCTTTAGCTCAGTTACATAGATGATATGATGTTATGTAATGAAACACGTTAACTGCCAATGTGCCCCATATTGACAGCGAAGATAACCAGCGCTGACCGCAGTACATTGATTAATTTTAATCATATCTCTACTACGCGGCGCGATGCAATCAAAAGAAAGGGCACACATGTAAGGATGGGACCAGCGAGCTGGGCAACCATGGAGATAAATCTTAACGACTCGACTTCGTATCAAAGAACAGTTAGTTTACCTGATAATATCATAAATGTACTAAATAGGTTTTCTCTTGTTGTTGACATTGCACTGAAGGAAAGTCGCAACATGATAAATGGAAAACTGAAGCGTTGCTTGCCCGCCCATTCACATCTGTCAAAACTTTATCGCCCGAATATTTCGTTCACATTGAGCGTTCGGAGTATTCACCAATCCAGTTTGCGCGGACGCGTTGCTTATTCTCCGGCTAGTTTTTGCCGCGATATGCGACCATTGCGCGGTAGGCGACCGGAGTATAATTAGAGGTGGAATAGCGCGAAATTGACTCAGACTGGTCAACCGGTCTGATCTTTTCGAGAAATTATTTACTCAAATTTTCGTCGGCGGATTTCGCTTTTTTTCATTACTTTCTACTTGCATCGAGCATCCTACCCTCAAGCTTTCACTCACAACTGCCATGTTTTTGGCATTCAACACTACACCATGCATCTTTTAAACAGAGTCTGCTCTCTTTTAGGGGTAGCTATTATAATATCGGAGAAGATCATCATCAGTGAAAAGACAATTTTGTGCTTAGATGCTTCTTTATATTTCACTCTCTATGCCATTTCAAAATTGTTTAAAGCAAAGCTGTGATCGCCCTTAACTCCTGGAAACATAGATGTTATAAAAGTCGCGCTTAATAAGTCGATTGCCTCTCGTATAAATTTGAATTAAAATAACTTTTCTCAAAGCAATCCAGTCATATCAGTCCGTGAACGTTTCCGGCACAACTCCCCGAACAACTTCAATGGTGGTGATCAGAATTCTTCCCCGGGTTGCATAGATATATCAGCTGAAATCACAACATAAAAAAGAAACAGTGATCGAATGAAGATTTATTTGCTCGCTGAAAGTGTTTCACTGCAGATAGAATACGTTGCAAATCTTCCATTCAACAATGCATATTAGATGGCGTCAATTTATACTAAACAGGGTATTAGCTGATCACATTCCAACTGCCGCTTTATCGGAAATAAACGAATGGTTGGGAAACGTCGTTGCTATCATCTTTTTCAGTTCTGAAAATTTTACGCATAATTGACTGTCAGGACGACATGAGCACAGTAGAACTGCATACATGTAACATGTATCAAAGAGAAAATAAGAGACTCTTTAGGATTTACTCTGCACTCTGCTACAGAAAGCATGAGACATCCGAATGTTACAGACTTTTCCGCGTAAGATAACATAAACTTGCAGTTAAGGAAATAGAGCGAGAACAAGAAATTGTAGCAATTTGTATTTAGAGCTGACAAATGAAGTTAAATAGTAGTTTTAACAAATTGGAGACAAAGATAAATTTACGATAGTTATCTCAAGGGCACAAAATATTGTTTTAATTAACCAGTACGATATAAGAATGAAACATTTGTAAAGAGCGATTAAATGAGCTTACCAGTTAGGCTTATTTCTTCGTTGCCATCAAGGTCGAACTTCTTCATAAAGATTTTCACCAACTCCAATTTGCTCTTTACGCTGTCAGTCATCTGCACTCCTTGGGCCGTAAGCAAAGATTGCACGTAATTTATGAACTCCGTAGAGTTAACGCCGCCATTGTGGTTCGTGTCGGCCGTCTGTATTCAAACGTAACATGTATTAAGAAATTTCAAACTCTCTATGCGATTTGACTGTAACTGTCAATTTAACTGAGAATGTTGAACAATTTGTCGAAGACATCAAACCAAGTAATCAACCAGCGCCGTATTCACAGCTGGTTTTTTATCAAGTAAATAACAAGGCTTTGTTACATTGCATATGATAAATATCAATCAAACTGTCTTACTTTAAAGTGCTGTTCCAATGCCTGCTCGTCAGTTTTTAGGTTGGCAATAATTTGCAACGGATCGTTGTTAGAGTTACTGGAGCCTGTATCTGCTGCGACTTGGGCTGCTACTGGTTGAAATGAAGAGAGATTTCCAGTGTTTGCGGTCGCAGAAGTATGACTATTCGTACTGTTTGATGCTAATACTGCTGCTGACGAGTGAGCAGTAATATTGCTGGGCCGTGCCGAAGTGTTGGGCATTGAAGTCGAGTTGCTGGCTGCTCTAGAGCCTGTAAAATGTAACAACGCAATAAGAGCGCTCATAGTCGATGTTTATTTTATGAACTAGAGCTGAAATGAGGTAAACGATCTGTCTGTTCAAGCTTCCTCTCTCTTTTAAATCATAGAATACATTGTCTTTTTGATACTTCTCAAGCTGAACTAGTGCTGCTGGTTAACTGTCGTATTGAATATTTGAAATTCAGTTACTTGTAGCTGCTGTTGTTGAAGAGCCATTTTGCATGCTTTTCGTTGTCAAATTGGTTGCTGTTGACGACGCAAACTGATTCCTATTTGGAGTAACCGTGGTATTGACTGACGATGAGCCTGGCTTTGCAGTTGTACTTTTCGAATTGTTACTCGCGGTAGTCGATCCATTGACGATTGTATTTGCCGAAGCCATTTTCGGTGAGCTTGAATTGTTGAGATGAGCAGAATAAGTAGTTGCTGATGATTGAAGTTTTGCCGCTGTTGACGGTGTAGGTGAAGTGGTTGAGGCTGCTGTCTTACTGCTAGAAGATGCATTTACGTTGGGCGAAGGAGATGAGGCATTGGCTGATCCCGCTAATTTTGTTGTGACTGATGGGGGTGTTGACGTATTTGGGCTGGTATTACTGATGTTACTGGGCGCTTTTGATGAGCTTAAGATTGCGTTTATAGAGGCCGATGCTGACGATAAAGCGGTTGCTACAGACGACGGAGATTTTGATGTGAAGGATGTTGAAGAAGTAACCACTGAAAATTTTGCGGGTAACACAAAATGTTATGGAAATGATGTTACAAGATTCGGTCTTTGGCGTTTAAATTAGAAACACAAATAAAATGAAATTCATTTTCAAAAACCTCACACTTCTCCACTAATCTACATTAGGGCAGAACTGAACGCAGGTAGATATTACAAAACACTTCTCTAGTTTGAACTTATACATGAACTTCGGCTTTCAAAGTGTGAGCATACGACTCAGATATGTGTATTCCAGATTTAACTATCGCCTCTCTTCACATGCTTTGAGCATCAAGTTAACCATTCACAAGTTTGAAAGAAGACGTACCAGGACCCATGCCGACTACATGAGAATTCACAATGCAGCTGATTATGAGAAAGAATGAAATCAATAAATGTTTATTCATTTTTATTTCAGCTTCACAGAGGTGAAATCAACTCTCAATTCCAACAACGAGGCGACAGAAGTATGGAGTTACGCACGCTACCAGTGCTTTAATTGTAGTGAATAGGAAGTAGTATTTAGTTTTATTAACATGGGATCTGATGATGACGAACATCCGAACTTGTTTCATGGATTAAAAATTTCGAAAACTGTCCGTGGGTTGTAGTTAAATGTGAATCATCCTCCATAGTCCGGCTAAGCTCTCGCAATGCAACCTCATCAAAATTGCAGACCGCTTTACTTTACTGCTATGTTGATGAAAAATAGTCTGCATGAAATCGTACACGTGCGCATCCGGTAATTAATTCAGGTAGAGAATAATATGGGGAAAATTTCACGTTTGCGCAAATGGCGTTTGCGTTACTGTACACGACATATCGTCCAGACTTGTAATGTGAGCAGTTTTCGCTGTACATTCCATAGTATATTTTTTCAACTTTAATAAGGCACATTTCACTTCAAAGAGGATACTATCTAAATCAAAATGGTCATTTCCTCTTATCGATTTGACTAATAAACATCCTCTTTCAAAAACGTCTTCATTAAAGTGGAAATGGTATATTCGTGAAACAAAGATGAGCACAGTTTATTCCGCATAACTTCCTTCTATGCTCACTTCTGATACAAAGTCAAGATAATACTATTGCTCTATTAAGTTGTTGGGACATTCATAGGACTTATTCTCCGATGCGTTGATAAGATCGGGTTACACTGCTCGATGCAATGTTGAGCTCTTCTAGATCGGTAAAAGTGATGTGACTTTAAGAGGTCCTCGTTGGGGATGATATTTTCATCCAGAATGACATCGCCGTAGTTTTCGCTTGTTTAGATTCTCAAAAATCATTCGATAACAGTGTTTCATCATAATCTTTATAATACTCTATTTTGCTACATTCCATGTGAGCCTAGTTTGAAATTTCATGTGCTTCCTCGCTTTTGTAAAGTTGCTAGTGCCAATGATTTTATATTGCTGATAATATGTCTGTCTTTTCGAAGTGGTGAGTTGTGAAGGGTAGGTTGTTACTGCCTCATCTGGCAGTTTTTTGATTACCCTCGGCGTACCTCTGCGTTCCTACATTCCTGTTGCGATCGTAAATGCTTACTTTTCGATTGTGATGCTTCGACAGAAAAGCATTGACAGGCTCGTTATCTTTTTTTAAATTTTACTTTATATTACTTTGCACTTCACTTTACTATCACAAGTCACTTTATGTGAGCTCGCATGGTCGCATCACGGTCGCGAGGATCCGTTGCCGTCAATTTTGTTCGACATCTGACGTCATTTTTATACTCCCAGCATGGCTCTCCGCTGCTTACTTAATACTTTGTAATTTGCTCAACGTGTACTGTATGATCGTAGCAATTTCTTTATTTCTTCGTTAAGTCATTGAAAAATATTTATAGTTATTTGCACAAAAATATCATGGTGGACTTTTGTACTTGCCGTTAATCAAAGCCATAACTGAAATAATTTTGAACATACATATTACACTATCAAATAAATGCAAATGCTTGTATTGGAATTTGATACTAATACAAATAATTAATTATTATATTCTAAGTATGATAGTATTGCGGGGTACAGAGCGGGTCTTCATGCGACTTGCAGAAGCACCAACGAAAATCCATCAAAAATAGAGTGGAATTGCTTGGTCCGCATTGTTCCATTCCTTGAGCGGGACAGTATGTATCGCATCCATGCCTGGTTCCGTGAAGCGAGCTAAATCGGTAATGAACACAGCAATTTAAGAGCGAACCGAAAGAGACTTGGGACCGATATTGACTGGGCAATAAGAAAACTGCTTAGACTTGCAGTCGGCACCCAGATTTGTAATCCATCGGGGAGTATGAATTAAAAAACAGTGCCCTTAGCTACTGAATTATTCCATTCCCCAAATTCCGCTCTAACTGTTCAAGTCCTATAGAAGTTGCAGGTATTCTCATTCAGCGACCTTCGCTTCTGAATGCAGTTTAAAAGAGACGGCAAGCAGTTGCCATTGCGTGTTTACTCTCTCTATGATCAAGTATTCAAACACTTACCCAAATGCATAGCAGCATTCACTTTTTTCTGGGCATTCGATGAGCGTCGTGTTGCCCTGGACAGTTTTGTCCCAGCCGTTAAAC
>NIUQ01002716.1:0-20762 GCA_002796945.1 Plectus sambesii
AACAATCACATCGATGTGCCAAGCATTTTCTTCCATGCAAAGAATGGCAAAGACCGTCAGGAAAAGTTGATACTGTTTTTCAAAGAGCTAGAGGTAAGCAAATAATTTGAAGTAAAAGTAACTCGCTTGCAATCGTACGACCACCACACCAGACGCTCATATTTTCTATATAGCGATGTCACAATTTATAACGGGTCAAGATTGGCCACATCTCCTCTCTCTATATCAAAGTAAACAATGCTTGCAACTCGATCTTCACCCAGCGCGACACCAAGAGTGGACAATTACTTCCTATAGTATCATTCTTCTTTTCCCTAGAATTTCCTTTCAACCGTCGATATATAAATGCAAACACAACGCATCCCGAAGAGAAATAAATACTGTTGCCCTAGCTACCAAGGTACAGTGGAAACCGGATAAGTGCACAAAATGTTCTTGTCGGGTAGCTGTGGACATGAGCGGTTTCCACTATGTTGTGAAAGCAAATTCTTCTGTGATGTGTAGTGGGTGGTTCAGTGGTTTCTTTATGTAGTTTATTTTGTATTATACTAATGTAGAGACAAACACAAGGAGTTACAGTAATCAAAGAAGGAAGATTTTAATAGAGAGACAAAGTTATCAAGCGACCAGTTTCTACCGCTCCTCTTTCTCAAGTCCCCTTCGCATTTCAACCTAGGGTCAAACAGGATCTCTTGTTATCAATATAAAATCAAGGTGCGGAGAGGACAACTATGTTAGAATAATAAAATGGGCGTACGTGGTCAAAACAGGAAAAGAACGAAGGTTGAAGGACGACGTTCTTATGGCTGATACTCAGATAAGATCTAGTACGACGATCGCTTTCGCGACACTCCCAGGGCAATAGAATGTAGCCCAAGTTCAATAATGATTAAATGAATTGTGAGTCTAACATGAAGAGTAGGCAACATAATTAGGATAAAGGAATTAGAGATGGTTAATATAGTACTTATGAAGTAATAGAGAGAGATGAAGTTAAGCAAGTTTTGCATGACTGCGGTTAGGGAATGCTAGTATGAGACGTATGACATAAACTACGATCATAGTAATTATTAGACATGCAAAAGATATTCCCATAGTAACAGCGATTGAGTAAAGATCACCAAATAGCGTTCTTCGAAGTATCGGTAGAATTGAATTGTTGGCGATTGCATCCATCCAGCCTTTGATGTTACCCATAAGATTAGTGGGTCGGCCAGTTTTATAAGTTGAGGTAACCAGGTAGAGTGTCCCTTGAAGTTTGAATGTAGTAGCTGCTGCTGGGCAGGTCACTTGACACTCTTCATTAATATCTGGCATATTTAGTTGCAAACGTAATGTTTGTACTTCCTGTTGGGGAACACAATCCAAATGAAATGAGGTTGATGCGCATTTGACGTGTGCAATGACGCGGCTGAAACCCGTTTTACATTTGAGGGTTAGTTCAGCACCATTGTCGCAATTGTAGCATCCTGCTAGTGATGTGTCTTCAATGTTACACGTGTCAATATCAACTTGAGCAGTGATGATCATGTCTTTGATAGACACTCGTATTGAAGCCGTCGTAAACGGTATTGTCGCTGACACAGAGTATCCTTCAGGGCGAAGCCAGATGTTACCACCTATTGTAGTAGGTAGAGTCTTTCTTGTTGATTCTTCAGTGAATGCTGTAGCGTCTCTACATATGCAGTTGACTTTATCCCCTGCAGGTTGGCAGTTGCAGATGTCTGGTTTCAAATCACATTTTAGGTTCTTCGCATCTTCTGCTGTTGCACAGGTTAATTGTTCAGCCGCTGTTTGAGCTATTTCGTTCAGTACAGCTGTTTGCTTTCCATCAGTAATGAATGTTGCATCAAGTGTAGGCATGGGTGATAAGCCAATGTCTTCCAAGGTAATCTTGACATGGTTCCATGAATCTGTTCTGCCAGGTTCTGTTACAAGTTGATGTGTCGTAGTTCCATCGGCTGTGACTAATGTAGCATTAATCTTGAGTTGTCTCTCCCAGGAAGGGCAGTGATAGACTTCTACTATATCAGTTGTCGTTGGTACAGCATGGACTCGATAGAATAGACATGGTGGTGTGCAGATGAAGCATCCGCAAGCCCAGCATCCACAAGATTCTACACATCGAGTATGTCCTGGATATTTGTTAGCGTCTCCAAGTTCTGGTAATGTATCGTTTGGTGCAATGTTTGCACATCGGTCATCTACACAGGATCCCATTTTTGGGCAGCGTTTTTGAGATGTTACTTTGATTTCAAATTGACGTGTGAAATACTTGGTCACTTTCTTGCATTTAAGTTCAACTTGGTGTACTTCCAGTTTCAGTGTGCCTGCTGGTCTTTTGTCATGGCCTTGTAATAGTAAGCAGATTTGTTGTCCCATTGGTTGCAAAGCCAGAACTGTTGTTTCTTCAAATGTACAGGATTGCCATCCTTTCTGGTTGATTTCACATTGTCGTTCGTTTGCAGTAATTGTTGCTGTTTCTCCACATGTTTCTGTTAATGGTAGTTGTAGGAGTGTTATACATACTGCTATCACTACTCTAGCTGGAAGTCTTCGTTTACTTCGTTCTTCTGGTTTGTGTCTTGGTGTTTTCAATCTTTGTCCCAGTTTGTATAGGAAGGAGCAGCAGTAGAATATGCAGCGCATCCCTCCCGCCAGAAATTTGATGAGTTTGAGGAGGGTGTAGAGGATTATAGTTGCAAGATAAAAGGCTACAGTCAAAATGATAATTGATGCTTTAGGGGCACAGTGAGGATTCGCCAAGAGCGCTGTGCAGAATATACAGTTGACCATTTCGCAATAGGCGCTAGCTGGGCATTGTTGGTTGAGAGTTGCTATTTGATGTCCATGTGACCAAAGTATGCATTTGACTTGATAGCGAGATATTATTATTTCTGCTGGTAGAGCAATCTCTTGTTCTAGTTTGGGATCAGCAACTTCTATCTTCACCTTGTTGCTGGATATTTCTGCTGCATTAATATTTGCAACAGTAATGAGTTTGATACCCCCTTTAATACATTGTAATTGGCACTGACTGCAGTTTAGTGAAGGAAGGGAGTTTTTGTAGTCGTAAATTGCGAATGGTATCGTTCCCCAAGCTTTGACAGGAATTAGTCCATCATCAGAGACCCAGAAAGTCATTTCGTGTCTTGGGTAAAAGCAGAATTGTGTGCCATCTGGTGAACATTGATGGTGTTCACAAAATTGAGGCGTGCCTGTTCGAGTGCCATTTCCTATACATTCAAATTCGCCATGGATGAAGTCTTTAGTAATCAGGTGAAGTTCCTTAACCCAGTGAGTTGTGTTGTCATATAGTTGTATACGGTTAAGTGACTTGGTAGTCTTTTCCGATTCACAGTAGTCCTTTGGTGTGAGTGAACAAATACTGGGTCGTTGATCTTTCACAAGTTGTTCAATCTTCTTATCAGTCACCGTAGAGTTGCGTGCTGATAGTCCTTCATAGAAAGAGCAGCCGGTGGACCATGCGGGGCATTTGCAGGGTGGCCCACAATTTCCAAGATTAGGAGATTCATGGATTCGTCTAATATGGCCACTGGGACAGTATTCCTCCAGCCAACAAATATCCCCATTGACATTTTCTTTGATGATGATACCATGTTGTACACAGGTGTTGGCATGAATTCTTCTACCTGTCTGCTTGGTATCACATTTCGCTGCCACTGTGCCTTGAAAAAGTAAAGTCGCGATAATTGTTAACGTGAAGAAGACGTGTTGACGACGCGGTCGAAGGTTATAACGCTTTTGGCCCGCGTCAGTTGGTGAAGCTTCTTTATGTTGGTCAGCAGTAGTCTTGACACTTACTTCAGGCATCCCTTTTTGGATTGTAGTATTGATTTCTTGTTGTGGGAATTCAACTTCTCTCTCGACTTCAAGGGGATAGAGTTGATTAATGGCTCTTCTAAGAATGTTTCCGTTTGCTACACGAACCTGAGCCACTCTTATCTCATCATCTTTGCTGACTTGTATTTCTTCGATTTTTCCAAGTCTCCAAAGTCCACGCGGGACGAGATCGTCTTGAATAAGTACGATACTGTCCACTTTGGGTTGCTTGTGTGTTTGGCTTCTGGGTCCTTTATGTAATCGTTGGTGGCGTTCTCTCAAGTTTGTGAGATAGTCTTCATGCCATATTTGCCAAAAACGATTGAGCGTAGCCATTGTCTTTTTCCAGGCAGCAATCAATTTATCTTGTGAGCTGATGTTATCAGGTTGGTAGTCGACATCATCCAAGTCTGCAGTTAGCGGAGGGAGTCCTGGTTGGCATCTGGGTGATATAAAATCGATGGGGCGCAAGATAGTTCCACAGCTTATGTCTTCTCCCACATAGGTCAATGGGCGGCAATTGATTACAGCTTCTATTTCTGGTAGTAGCGTTGCGAGCTGTTCAATCGTAAGTATTTGGCGGCCCACCGCGGATTTGTAGGCCTTTTTAACAAGGGCGACCATCCGCTCATACATGCCCCCTTTCCATGGTGCCAGTTCTGTGATGAATTGCCATTTAATTCGTTGTTGTGTAAAATAGGTGGTTGTAGTAGAGTCAGTGATTGTTCCATTCCATATCTCTGCCAAAGTTTTGTCAGCAAGTTGAAATTGTCTCGCATTGTCAGAAATTATCAGATCCGGACGTCCTCTTCTGGCGATGAATTTGCGAAAGGCGTTGATAAATGCTTCCGTAGTCATTTCCAGAACGTACTCCAAGTGTATAGCTCGTGTTACTAAACAGGTAAAGAGACAGACCCATGCCTTTTCACGACTGTCCTTAGTTTTCACCATTATTGGGCCAAGGTAATCAAGTCCTGTGTGTAGAAACGGGTCAGTCTGGGTGACTCGTTCTTTCGGTAGAGCTGGAATCTCAGGTAGCGCATAGGGCTTTGCATTGTTTTTTCTGCAAATCATGCAATATTTGTGGATTGTTGTTTTTATAGTTGATCGTCCCTTTGGAATCCAGAACTGCGATCTGAGTTGCGTGAGCGTGTGCTGAACACCGCTGTGGAAATTTTTCTTGTGAACGTCAAGAATAACAAGTCCAGTTATCCATGATTTTCTGGGTAGAAAGAGGGGTTGCTTCGTTTCATGAGGTAGGTTGCTGTTAATGATTCTTCCAGTACAACGTAGTAGCGACTTTTCGTCAAGTATTAGGTTGAGGCTTGCTATTTCTCCATGACTAGGTGGATGTAATTTTTGAGCTTGTCTTATGAGTTCTTCCTCAGCAAGTGACATCAGTTCAGTACTGTTTCTTCCATTTTTCATTTCTTTCAGACGTTTTAAAAACAATGAAGGAAGGACTGTTATGTGGTCAATAATCTTGCGTTTAACGAGCCATAAGATTTGTGACATGATGCCAACTGCTATTACCCAAGAGCTCCATCTTTCGGCTTGAAATAAGGGTGAAGTGTGTGTGATGACAGTGTTGATGAGCAGTGGCGTAGTATCTTCAGTTTCTTCTTCTACATTGTGTAGGTCATTTGGATTTATAATGGGTGTTGACGACCAATTGGTCTGATCTTCTGTCAACCACTTTGGTCCATTCCACCATAGATCGTTCGTTTTTAACTCTTCTAGCGTTATTCCTCTTGAACCGAGATCAGCTGGATTGTCAAGTGTTGGTACGTAGCGAAACTTCATCTCTGTCAAGCTTCGGATTTCTCGAATTCGATTGTTGACAAATTTCGGCAAGGTTTCTGATTTGGAGGCGATCCAGCCCAGTACGCATTTCGAATCGGACCATAGCGTGATTTCTCGAGCTTTGATTTGTATTTGTTGAGTGATAAATTTTGTCAGCCGCATGCCGATGAGGGCAGCCATGAGTTCCATTCTAGGTATCGTCATTTTGTTGATTGGGCCCAGACGACTTTTGGCACAGATGATATAGATCGTGACGCCCTGAGGCGTGATTTGCCTCAAATATATCACTGCCGCACATGCAATTGCAGATGCATCCACAAAAGTGTGAATTTCGTAGTTGTCTTCAGCCATTGGCTGGCAAATTTTTCGTGGGAGTTGTACTGCTTTATTGTTCAGGCTAGCTGCTAGTTCTGTCCATCTTTTTGCTTCGTCTAGTGACAGATGTTCATCCCAGTCGTATCCTTGTTGCCAGAGCTCTTGAAGAAATTTCTTTGCTGGTAAGACTGCTGGAGATATCAGACCTAAGGGGTCGTAAATGCTTGCTGTCATCGATAATACTTCTCTTTTGGTTGCTTTATCGCTAACCGTTATTAATGGCGTTGGTATGGTGATAGTGTCGTGTTGTGTATCCCATATGATACCCAGAAACTTCACAACCGTTTTTTGTCCAGCATCCGAGAACGTTTCATTGACTTGCTTGTCATTACTGATAAATTCTCTCAAATTCATTAGCGCATCTTTAAAAATGATCTTAGCCTCAGCGCATTTATTTTTCGCCTCTTCAGTTGTTTTTGCCTCCATAAGCACGTTGTCTGCATAAATATTTTCCTGTATGGCCTTCGCAACATCTGTGTTATATTGCTGTAGATGATGTTGAATCGTTGCGGCTAGTAAGAAGGGGCTTGAGATGATACCAAAAGCAACACGACAGAATCTGTAGATCTGTATGTTGTCAGTAGACCATGGTTTAGTGATATCCTTGAGCCATAGAAAACGAACGGCATCTCTGTCTTGATCTTCTAGGCCTATTTGTAAGAATGCCTTTTCTATGTCAGCCACGATTGCAATTTCATATGTTCGGAAGCGAAAGAGCATTCCGCAGAGGTCAGGCATTAGTGTAGGGCCACGGTATAGGCAGTCATTCAGCGATTTTCCTCCTTTTCCGGTTTTCATTGAACCATCATGAACGATGCGAATTGGTGTTGTCTTCTTCTGAAGATTGATGACGGGATGGTGCGCTAGGTAATGTACCAGTCCACCATGATCTTCTTTATCGTCCACCGGTTCAATTATACCTGTGCTTGCTTGTTCTTTCATGATGTCGTCATATTTCTGGAGAAGATCGGGTTGCAGCGTTAGTTTTGCAACTGTCGATCGCAGTCGTCCCATGCATAGGAAGTAGTTGCTGGATAGTTGTGGATTTTCATCCTTCCATGGCCATTTTACTGAGTACCTGCCATTTCTTTTTTCGATACCGCGTTGAAATTGCTGGAGGGCGATGTCGTCGTCATTGACTACTGGATTATCATGGATTCCGATAGTTTCAAGTGTCCAAAACTTTTCAATTGTGTCTCCAATAGACTTTTTCCCTTCCTGATGCTTTTGGATAGCCATCATCTCGTCCTGCTGCTGCTGGATAGCCATCACAGACGTGATGTGGCCTTTTCCACAGAGCATAGGCCCAATTTTTGAATCGATCATGGTGAAACCAGATGGTAGTTTTTGAATTTCTGTGGGAGTGATGATTTCCCAGAAGTAGTCAGCGCCAATAAGTATGCCTGGGATGGCGCGTTTCCCTTGGAGATAAGTTGCCTGATGATATTCATTATTTTCCAATGGTATTGTAATATGTCCGGTTAGCTTCTTTAGGGCTGTGACGTCCATTTTAATTGTCCCATGGGCATGTTGTAAGTGTATTTCGTAGTTGTATGCGCTGACTTGTTTGGGGTGGTCTTCAGCAAAGGTTGAGATGGTGATGTTTACCTGCTCCTTTGGCGAGAGATGAAGCATCTCTGAGATTTCTGTTGTAATGAACGACAGTTGACTTCCACCATCCAGGAAGGCAATCGTCTTGAGTTGATTTGCTGGATATTCAGGGTTTATAAGAATGACTTCTTTGGACAGTAGTAATACTTCTGCCCTTTGGTTTTGATTGTTTGCCTCACTTTCTTTTTCACTTTCATATTCAATGACTGTATTGGCGATGAGTGTCGGGTTATCCATTGGCTCCATATCTTCGCTTTCTTCATTTGTTATAGCCATCACCTTTCTTGTGGCTACATTTCTTCCTTTTTGACCAAATTGTTGCGATACACGTTGGTTGCCACCATCGTTGAAGCCTTGTTGCGGGGCAGTCGTGCGCTGCATTGCTTGATATCCACCATTGTTGTAGCCTTGTTGCGGGGCAGTTGTGCGTTGCATTGCTTGATATCCACCATTGTTGTAGCCATGTTGCGGGGCAGTCGTGCGTTGCATTGCTTGATATCCACCATTGTTGTAGCCTTGTTGCGGGGCAGTCGTGCGCCCCATTGCTTGATTTCCACCATAGTTGTGGCCTTGACGGCCCTCTCTCATGGGGCCATTATGCTCACCCTTAGACCGGCACAGAGCACTGTTGTGGTTCTTCCTGCAGTGAAAGCACGGACGGTAGGAAGGGCATTGATTTTGGAGATGTCCTGGCCTCAGGCATTTCAAACACAACTCCAATTGTTTCACCTTTTCAAATCGATCTGCCGCAGTAACCACAACCATACATTCGTCATTCCAGTGTGCGCCGTGACAAAACGCGCAACCATTGGGTGGCTTGGGCGAAGGAGTGGTGATAGCAAATGTCGATGAATTAAAACGTTGTGTGGCGGCCGGAGTTTGTCTTGGTAGAGTAGTTTCATTGTGGAGAAAGGCCACATTCTCTCGAAGTTGAAGAGCCATTTCTATGTGCCGACGCATCTTCATGACCGACCAGTGTGAATCGTTTTGTTTTGCTTCGTAAATTGACATGAGTAGCCAGTATGGCATTTTCGCTTCGATGGCAATCGCAACCTGAGGATGATCAGTGGAGTCACCCATTGCGTCAAGCTGGCGACAGATCCGTTCTATTTTTTCAAAGATCTGACGGACCTCTGGTGTCCTGTCGCCTGCCTTTGGTAACGCTCGTAGCTCAGCGTGTAAACTGAACTGAATCCGGTGTGGGTCACCAAATCGGCGCCGGAGCACCTCAACTACCACTGGGTAAGTGGCCTCTGTAATGGGGTAGCCCGCAACGGCCTCCTTAGCCTCTCCCGTCAGGGTGCTTAAGAGGTACGTCAGTTTACTAATTGCCGGCAAAGGTTGGTGATGAACAGCGGCCACGAAGGTGTCCCAGAATTGCTGCCAACGTGACATATCTCCATTGAAAAGACAAAGTTCGAGTCTTGGAAGTTGTACAGGGGAACGTTGTAGAGGGAAAGTGGGCGATTGCATATCCAGCGCATGGTCATTGTCAAAGAATTCACTCCCGGAGGCCGTGATTTTGGCTGGTGGAATTGACTCAACGGTTTTTCCACTTGCTATCAGCAGTAAACGCAGATTCGTGTCGAGAACATCAAGGGTCTCCTGAGCTTCAGTGATGAGCGCCTGTGCGCCATCCGCTGCTTCAACCACTTTTTGAAATTGCTCACGTTCACTTACGCGTTGTTTTTCGTCCAGCGGAGATTGCGAGATGAAAGTTGCCCACCGGTCGATATGCCCTTGAAGACGCCCAACGCAGTTGTTGATTCTTGACGTGTCGCCCAGTATATTTGCCAGTCTTTCTTGTACATCCTTTTCAAATTCGGGATCATCCTTCTTGAAGCTGTAGTCGCGGTCGTTAGCATTGTCGATATACCGGCGTAGTACAGGTTTCGTTAGTCCAATTTGTGTTCGGTAGAAGCCAGAGGAGAATGTTGGGTCCATAGTTGGCCGATGCACCACTTTTTGTGAAAGCAAATTCTTCTGTGATGTGTAGTGGGTGGTTCAGTGGTTTCTTTATGTAGTTTATTTTGTATTATACTAATGTAGAGACAAACACAAGGAGTTACAGTAATCAAAGAAGGAAGATTTTAATAGAGAGACAAAGTTATCAAGCGACCAGTTTCTACCGCTCCTCTTTCTCAAGTCCCCTTCGCATTTCAACCTAGGGTCAAACAGGATCTCTTGTTATCAATATAAAATCAAGGTGCGGAGAGGACAACTATGTTAGAATAATAAAATGGGCGTACGTGGTCAAAACAGGAAAAGAACGAAGGTTGAAGGACGACGTTCTTATGGCTGATACTCAGATAAGATCTAGTACGACGATCGCTTTCGCGACACACTATAATCAGTTCCCATTCCTTTTGTATGATGCATAATTCCAGCGCGCTTTTCAGAAATCCGTTCCCGAACTGTTCTGGAAGCGCGAGCTCCTATTCGAATGTAATCGAGCGGTGGACACGGATGACATAGCTGATTACATAAGTCAGTATGGGCAATTGGAAATTCTTCCTAGAGGCGCGGCACCAGCTCCGTCTTTCTTTGTACCGCAAGAGAAGTGGAACAATCTTCTTCAGGTAAGGCATATTTATCTTTAGCGCAAGTTCAGCGCGTAATGAGCATTGTTATGGTCACTTTGTATTCCAAAGTCAGAAGAAAAGAACATGCTCTTAACCGTCATCGATAAGCCGAATGGTTACTCTCCGATAAGCCGCTTCACAAATGACATCTTTCTTCACGTCTTACTACGTTTTCACCTCAGAATTACACTATAAGACGATAATAAAGAAGGGGTCACCACTGTGCCTTAACTCCGCCAATACACATAATCTGTTACTCACGCAGGAACCGTAGTGCTAGAAGGAAAAGAAACCATTTCGGATGGGCGGTTCTTCTTCCCAAAGAATCTGATTTATAGAAATATCTCAGTCCCGTTCTAATATCTGTTGGACCGTACCAACGAGAGGTCATTCGTATTCTGCCCTCGTCCCGAGCGGTCGCTCGATCCCCTGCGATTTCCATCTCCGTTTTACTACGCGCCTTCTCTGTTTTCTCTTTACATCCTTCATCCTACTGTTTTTAACCCAAAGAAGCCTTCGCTTTCACCGGCTCCCCTTCCCACAGCTAGATTGCAAAAATATCCAAATGAGAGTACGACTGAACCGCAAACGGTTACGCTTGCAGTTGGACATTCGCCCGCCGGAAGGCTACTACTTCGACACGCTGACTGAAGCGGACATTCCAGCAGTCAGTGAAACGTGGCGATTTCGTCGCGGAGACGATAATATCCAAATGAAGTTCAAATTTGGATATCTGCCAACAGTCTGCCTGCGCTGCCAGAGCGATCACTCTTTGGCAGCATTCGAAATGCTTGACGTCAGCGGATTTATGACTCATCTCTTCACATTCCCGCAACATCGAAAGAAGGGTAATTGCAAGCGCAATGTAATCATGGTTGTATTTAATGATAAGTATAATAGTCGAAATTTGCCGATCAATACCAAGAAAATGTGAGATTGAATAAGGCAACTACTTTGAAAGTCAATAGCGCTTCTTTCTATCAATTTATGCACGTATAAGCTAAGAAACGACTATCGGGCTTGGGTGGACAGAGGTATTCAAGCATCGAAAAGCGAGATTATCTTTGCCAACTCCGGCGCATTATTCGATTACCTATTCCTGTTCGAAACATTTTAACTGCACTTAATTGTTGGATTTACAGGCTTGGCCAAAATCGTTGAACTAAAACTCGCGCAGAAACTGATCGCGAACAATGTGACCCCTTTCAAGTCGGTCGTCTACGATAACGAGCCAGGACTGGCGATTTCACACAAAAGTCAATGGTTTCAACCCATGGAGAAGAGAAAATGGCACAACTTCTATCCCAATTCATCATCCGCTTAGACTTCGTAGTCGGCAATCTTGAAACATTTTGACAAATGTGAATATCTGATCCAATAATTCGGTGTAACCGCACAGTGCTTCGATAAAAAATAAGTTCAGCTACATAAAGAAAACTTTTTTAGCTCTAGACAGAACTTCGTGAGCCTATGACGAAATAATATCCAGCCCTAGACTTGAGAAAATGGAACACGAAGATATCATTTGTAAGTTAAAAAGTGGAAAAATTGCCCTTCAACGGTCAAAAAGACTTCCTCACCTGATTCACAATCTTCCACACGCGAATTCTCGTCGCTCGGAAGGCTGACTCGACTGGCTCGCCCTGAAAATGGACAAAATAATTAGACAGCAAAGTAAAGAAAATGATCGTACCGTCTTGGGATCAGTATAACTGAGAACAATTTGTCGGCGACCGACGCGCAAATCGCAGCGATTGTCGGGGGAAGGGTAGTCGGCCACGCACGGCTCGAGCACCTCGTAGCCGTAAGAATTCTGTAGATGGCACAGACGCAAATACTGAAATATATCCTCGTCGTTTCTCAGTCAGTGACACACACCCACAGTTATTCCTTGATGGTATTTGTGCTAAAGATACGCTTAAGTTGGCGTTCTACGATATTTTCTTTGGACCTCTGTTGCTGACTGAAAAATTTTGATAATAGAAGAATCGTATCGAGAGCAACTCTTCGATGCGCAAGGCATCTTGCACTTATCTTCATATTTTTTAAATCCGAACGCAAATTTAATTAAACTCGATGCAAAAACGACGAAAATTTCGATTCAAGACGACGTAATTTATACAAAGTAATTGAACAACAGTGAACAATTGTGGAAACAAAAAACACCTACATCTTTCCAGCTGTGCGCCAGTTGAAGCGATCGCAACCTTTGCAAAGTATCTGCGGGCACCACAAAGTTTCCGTTCGTAATATCAGCAACCGCCTGCAATACTTCATCATTTTCGTGGCAATAATATTACGTTCCGGCCTGTCCGCAAAAGTAATACACTGGTATGAGGGATATTTCTAATTACACACATTTTATGCTAAACGTCCATCTCAAAGTAAATATTGTTAAATGACTAGATATCGGGTATAGGTATAGTCACACTGCTACTAATTAATAAGTTTTGACAATAAACGCGCTATCCAACCTGCGTGAAAAGAAGATTTACAGCACCAGGATCAGCTAGCAGATCGTCCTCGATTTTCGTATCCCAAATTCTAAAATACACCATAACGCAAAGTAAAGAAGGCGCTCAAAAAATTCTCAAACATACATTTTTCGAACAATCAGCTTGTGAAAAACGCCATCCATGGCCTTCAAATTTGCCAACTGCAGCGATATGTATGGAGATTCATAATTCTTCAGCCAGCGTTCGACTAAACGTGGCAAATAGTTGCATGTCATTACCGCGAAAATATTGCATGGTGAAAGCGTTAGCTGATCGGATGACAGGAAAATCGAATTTCGACCCCTTCGCGACAAAGTTAATGTTAAACATAATGTTATATTATGATATTCAACCATTATCTCATTGTCGAATGCAGAAAGGATTCCAGAGGAAACGCCGGGCAACCGTGTTATTTATCTATATCGATAAAATTAACTCTACAAATCGAAATATTCGGCATTGCTGTGCACGACTCGAATATCACCTTACATTTGACAGTGAAGTGCTATTGTTCAGGCAAAAAATTACGTAATGACGTCTTAACCTGTCAGAGCATGTAAGGGCGTGTTAATACTTCCAAAATAATACATGCGATATACCATATTAAGCATAATACTGCCTTTTTAGGTCATATGGTACCTACATTTTTAAGACTGGTGGCTGGTTTGGTCATGAGCTCCTCCTTTATTAATAAAGCATAAAGCCTATAGCACAAGCGCACTTAGAATACTGAATAATACAACTAATTCTGCAAGTATAAACTTGTACGAATTCTATATTATAACCAGCCACACAAATATAACAATCTCAATATTCCACAACTTTCTTTTGTTCTCGAGTCCTACCCTCAAAAATAAAACAAGACTATAAAGACAAAAATCCCTCACCCAAGACACCTTTTCCTTGAGCATTATTCTTGGCCAAAAACAGTCCGAAGAACATAATATTTTCGGGAGCGATGCCAACGGCTCGACAGAAGAGCTAAAAGAACATCAGTTAGCATTGAAATGGGAGGAACAGCATTGTTTAATGTCCGATAATCCTCACACTAACTTTTAGCAATCATAAAAAGGTATGACAAGAAAGGTCTACTACAAAGTTTCATTTATAATTTCTTAGTGAGTAAGAAAATGGGATTCTGATCTTGCAAGGAAAAAGTCTGCGCAAAAGTTTAGCTGGCTACTATGATAAATTGTCTGCACAGCATCATCTTATTGACGTGTATCGCTAATATGGAAACGACAAGTGCGCAGTGCGACTTAATGCTACGGTAAACTGCAGCGATACTCATCATCGCTTCTTTCTATCAATATACCCATGTAAAAATCAAGAAACGACAACTATTCTTGGTGAAAAACGGTGTTTAAGCACTGAATGGCGAGTTCATCGTTGCCAACTACAGTGCCTGGCGAGATTTTTGTTACTAGTCGACAAATTTCAACTATAATCTTCTCACGAACCTCGAGCACGACGCTGGTCGGGTTTTCGACGCTGCATCGTACAGTCTGTTTAGTTCCATCGCACATGTAGACATCAACAGATATGTTGCTCGAAGACGGTCGGAAGCTCTCCTGAACGATTTTCACCATCAAGCGAGACAAGTGCAATCGATTTCAAGACCTTTTACAACTGTCCGGTGAAAAAGAATAAGGGTAAAGCGATACGAAACCTCGCAAACTTGGATGCGGAATTGCCCCACGTCACTTGGATATCATATGTAAATTTTGCAGAGGGTCGCATTACAGGATCTTTTATCATAATGCGTCACTCTTGCATTCATTTCGAACGGTAGTTTGACGAAACTGAATGCAAAGCCGTGATATATGATTTCGATTTCTCTTATTCCATGCAACATTGTACTAGCAGTTATTGCGCTTTGATAGTCATAACTTGCAACAGAAATGAACAAACCACTTGAGCGTCGAGGAAGAACTTTTCAGTGATACGATGTCGTGAAGTGAACGAATTTTGCACAACTGAAAAACAGATCGACTTGTGAAGAGGTACTTAAAGCGCTCGCTGAAATACCTAGTGGAAATCGTAACAGAAAATATATTTAAATCGACATTGAATGTTCTGCATTACAATATCGGCTAAATTCCCAATTATGCAAGCTGTTTAAGAGTGGGGCATAATACAGGAAACTGAACCATTCAAATCGACCTTAACACAAATTCAAAATCTTTTTCAACGCGTTTACTATTAATGGAATCAAAAACGCATATATACTGTGAATTACTACATAACTAAACGATGGATCCTATGAGAAGGCCGATTTTACGGTATTGACGAGAGTATTTCAATGTTCAATTCATGAATCAACAATCAAAAAAACGCTATAAAATATATCGTGAACAAAGAATTAATCAGAAATTCCCCAATTCGGCATTCAACAATGCATCTGATCAGATACCAATGAAAGTTTCAACTTAAAAACGTACCTGCTTGGAGGTACCTCATGAGAGCGAGTCGCCTTTCAGCAAGGGCTTTCGCATCGAGGTGTTTCTTGAGTTTCTTGCCCGGGAAGTCAGGGGTGAGAAGGCGACCATTGAACTCTTGTTTTAACGCATCATGAAGCCTTCGCAAATGGCTGTACCGGATGCTGGCGTGAAATGCGCCGTTTAAATGGATGTTGAATGCCTATAAAAAAACATACAATATAAATCTTTTATAGCGGTTTCGCTTATACCGGTCATGTTTGACTGGTCTCAACTGCTCGGCCTCGTATGTTATAAACAGGGCAAATAACTGCTCATAATGACAATCAGTCAATATTCGCCAGTCCCCCATTTACAGCTGCAAGCAATCTCTGCTGTATACCATTTCCATTTCAATAAAGACACTTTCCAAATCAAACAGCACTCTCCAATTCAAAGAGGACGTTTTCATATTGATTAACTTGAAAATGTTCTCTTTGGTTGGGAAAGTATCGTTATTAAAGTGAAAATGGTATACGTTTCCGATAATTTTAAAGCTTGCACTGTCGAATATAATAGCGGCTACGAAAACAATATGGCCGATTTCGTTTCTTATTTTTAGCATCAACTTAGCGAGGAGTACTGACGTCAATACAGATCGCGCGAAAAATCTACTAGCGCTTAATGTAATTAATAGGATGTTACTTGCACAATTTTTAAGCACAAAGCTTACTAGAGATTTACTCAACTAAATTAGAAGTAAACAAGTAAGAATCTAAGTCGGAAATTTGTGATGGGTTCAGCGCAGCGATCAATGAAATACGAGAAACTAATATGAGCAAAACCGCACGTCATATTTCCTTGTACCATCCGCTTCCACAAGGGATTTGGTGTCCGGAATCGTGACGTGAATCATCTTCCGGCGTTTAAATCAATCTTTCTGATGGTTGCAGACGTAGAATTCAGCAGATGTTCATGCTGCAAGCTGAAAACACATTTTTCATTGCCTGAATCGATTGGGAAACATGATAAACGTTTAGATCCGCCGCAACTATTTCCAAAACGCTATCAAAAAGTGTGAGCAACTAGTTCACTGAACTATATTCACGATCTTGAAACTCTGTTTCTTGACCTTTCATCATTAGTCGCTCCTTTTCTTCGCAAAACCGACCGGCGGCGCACGAAACGTCGAACAACAAAAATACCGTATTTTTATCCAATCAGGCAATTCAAGTACCTCAGTACTATCGGCTCAACTTTCTTCTCGAGACTCTATTGGTAATTGCGCGCAGATAAAGCGACTTCGTTATAGTGATCCGCTGTTGCTATGCCTACAGAACCGACCGGTGATCGGGCGGTACGAAACGAGAGCATGGATAGGAAAAAGATGCAATCTGCCCCTCGGTGCTGTCGATCTGCCCGCTGTTTGATGAAGCGAGCCTAGCAGCACCACTGCTTGTGAGCCGTCAGCCGTCTAGACTAACGAATTCTATAGTACTACCTGAGAGACGATTGATATAATCCTGACAGACGGCCGCAACGTTACTAATGTACGGACGCTCGCTGTTGTCTGCATCGGTACTCGAACGCCGTCAATCGCTCATCGCTTTATATTATTATTCTCAGCCACTCAACACCCTGTAGAAGACCTTCATCATGCAAAACGGAATGCCGCTGAAAGGTACGCAATTGTGGTAAAGCAGGCGAAATTTTACCTAAAGAGCAACTGGAATTATTTCGATTCGGGAGGTAACGAAGCTCCGTTGAGTTGTGAAGTGAAAGAGGAGTAATCCGGTTTCAATTTACAGTAGCAATACTAATTTATCGATTATCATAAGAAATTTCTTAACAGACAGAAGACGGTGTTAGGAGGCACTTTCCACCTGCCAAGCAGTGGTGGTGCAGTGGGAAACTCGATTCATTTATGTGAATATTATTTCAACCTCGTGTTGTTGGATAAAAGCTACGGTAGCCCGGTAAACCTGACAAAAAGGAAAAGCATTTCCAAAGGCATCGAGTTTGCCGTATTATTCTCACTTTTAATTTCACTTAAAGCTTACTTTACCGAATGAGTGTAAAAAACTATCTAAATATTGGGAATCTAGCGCGACAATACTGCTGTTCAAGTATTCTAGAGCTCGTTAGCCAAAAAAGCGCTCACAAATTTATTGTCGTAATGAACCCAAGTAAACTCACTAGGCAATGAAGGAGTCAGATACTTCAGGAATAAACGGCATAGGACTTCCAGGGAAGCAACAACGTCCTACGGCAACAACAAATATTCGTAAAAGCGGCAGCCACGGCAATTTGGCTCACCGTTCCGGATCTGCATCCAGTGATAAAGCTAAAGGGTAAGTCAACTGAGGATACTATTCCGAGCAGCGCCATATTTGTAGCTCTTGATAAGCAGAAGTTTAACGTTTTTAATGATGAGAAGCACACTGGATTTTGTCCTTCTGCGGTAAGCCCTCCCTCTTTCAGAGCAACTAATATGCAATACTATCTCCGTATAATTATCAACTAATCCAACGAGGATTTTGTCGGCATAACTTTCCATCTTCGTTTTCCAAGAATACTGCTGATTTTACTTTAATTCGTTTTTGGCGACTAAAAATACTGCTTTCCAAGACAGCACTTTTGATATAACTGCTTGCACGCCGATAGGGCTGACCATTTGCGCTGTGTTTGTGTTTGATTAGGCGTCAGAAATGGGTGACATGACATAAATTTAATCTCTCATCTTACGGCAGAGTCGGAAACGATTTTGAATGTCATAAATATCACTCCCTACGATTATTGCGTTTAGAAAGCACGCATGTCGTTGTCATGAACGCAATCAGCTGGATACGCAATTGGAGACACAGTACCTTCGTAATCTACAGCAGCAAATCTACTTCCTTGAATTAGAAAACTCTTACTTGTAAGTTTCATATCAGTAATCAATTATATTTGCGCTCTTATCACGATGAATTCTCTTTAGGAAGCAAGGCGGAAAGGGGCAATCGACAGTTTTTCAACCGCAAAATCAGCCTGCAGATTTTGAAAGAAAAGCTGCTCCTAACACATCGAATACTATCCGGAGATTAGAGACAAAAAAGACTGGAAAGGAACGAGCGCACTCATTTCATGTGGTGGACAGAGAAAAGCAATTAATTGTCAGCAGATTGAAGGATACAGAAGGTTTGCACCCACAAAATTTATATAGCTCACGCTTCAAACGTCCACCACAAAGACAGATATAGTCTCTGAGGACGACGTGCAAACACTTCCCATCTTTTAAGGAAACATTTAAGCTATCGCGTAACTTCTTCAATGAGTAACTCCATGTTGAACCAAGTACAGGTCAAAAACCGATTTTATTTGCAGATTCTTATGTACGCGAAAAACGTCTCTTATCGGAGGAGATTGTTGAGTTACAAAAGCGCCTTGACGACGTCACCCCAGAATTGGCCAAGAAGGAAGCTCAAATCGCTCGACTTGAAGACGAACTTCAATCTGCTCACTCAAAATTACGCGCTTCCAACAGTCACGCAGAGTCGCTCAAGGTCGGTATTGCATTCCTACGATTTTTGCGATGTAATCCAAACATTACTAATATGACGTGTTGCAAGAACACAATTGAGTCGTATTAGCTAAAGATTTGTGCAATTTCTAGTTATTCTCTCTGTGATGAATATATTGTCAGTTATAATAAGAAATTATAATAATAAGAAATTCTAGGACAATATTAAGGACGAAGGATATAAAAATTATACATGATTGTGCATTCAAATTCAATGATTAGCTTAAAGAAAATCCTTAGTGACCCAAATAAGAGAATCTAATATAAAATGCGGCAGTTGCTAGCAAAGAAAGCATATCAGCAAGCGTTACCGGGCAAGAGCTCATGTTGATGTAAGTCTTTAGCATTTTTGACTGCATTAAGTCGGAAATTGAAATTTCGCCAATTGCATGCGTTAGAGAAGTTCAATATAACGTCGCTTACCTTGCTCAATCATATGAAACTATGAAAACTTTGTGTTATAAATTACAGTTTCTTATCAAAACAGTTCTTGCTTAGGTGCAACTGGAGCAAAAGGACCGTGAGGAGATATTGTTGAAAGAGCTGGAAGACGAACGTCGTTCAGAGGTGGAACAGTTAACGAGAAACATTCGCGCGTTAGAAATGGAGATGAACGATTATCGCTCAAAGGAAAATCGACTGCAGGTTAAATTTTTTGCGATGGCGCATAAACGCAAGTAATATATTGCAACATTAGGATGAAGTAACCGCCGCCAGACGCCAGATTCGCGAGGAGGAATTGAAAGCAAAGAAAGAGAAGGAGCTGGGTGATAAGGTAGAGCCATTCCCTACGAATTTTTACTTTTCGCTTTGAAAACTGTGCGCGTTCGATTATTTCTGCCAAAAAATCTAAATCCTTTCCACCAGTGATGAGTAGTGCCTATTTGAGCTATACATTTTATAGCAGTTCTTCACTTTTATTTGATTGTTTACTCTTCTCAAGCGTCGAGAGAGAAAAAAGATTCAGTTTTACATTTCACATCGTTGTGCGAGTGCTTTGCTATTGAATATGTGTATAGGCTGAATGAAGAGATCTGTTTCATAAAACTGTTGTAATTGCAATTGAGGTGAGTGTTGCAATTGGTCAGATATGCTGTGCGCGTGAAAAAAAACACGCATACATCATAACTACTGACCGATTGCCGAGCTTCTCGCACTTGCTATAATAAGAGTCATGAAACTTGCCCACCGACACTCTAGTGGAACGCAGTGTTCCAACCCCCCCCCCCCCGCGCAAGCATTGCACATCACCGCTTTTTCCACCTCTTCTCTCTCACCGCTTCGCTTGGCTTAGAAATTTACAATTTCTTGCAAGTGAAAAATGCGAGAAACTTCGTTCTACAAACGCTTTCAGATTCTTCAAGACAACGATTCGCTTATTCGAGAGAATTCGCGGTTATCAGTCGAGCTGTCTCGGGTAGAATCGGCACAAGATCGCTACAGAGAAACGTCTTCGACATCACGTACTAGCGAGTTCGCATTGTCTGAATTGGCCGAAGTTAGTGCACACTCCTTATGTTTCTTTTTCTGCCATTTTTAACGTATATTGAGCCATCTTGTCTGATATTTTATTAAAAACAGATTTTTTTCGATTAAAACTCAGCTCAAAAGATTTTGTCGATTAATTAAAATTTGCAAGATGTCCGTATAAAGCATATTGGAGGAGACGGGCGGGACAGAATTCGGATTTTTTTGGATTTTCGTTTTTTATTTTAGTAGGCTTTTAATACTCTCGTTTAAATAAAACTACATCTGAATGCAACAATATTTGTAGGTCCGCGAGAATGAGATGATAACTCGATCTGATCTACTCAAGGCTCGAGAGATGCTTCGATCGGAACAGATGACGATTCGACAACTTGAGAATCAGGTAATTTCTTTATGCTTTAAAAATAGCTTGTTTTGAGGGGTATAGTCGTGGCTGTACAATGTCCATCGAGAGCAAAACAATACTGTCTTCAATAGTGCCGATTTTAGCTAAAGGAACGCGATTCAACTGAACAGCAGACACGTGACGCGAGGTCTCGGATGCAGAAGGAGTTTGATTCGCTGCAAGCCCTTTCACGCAATTTGA
>NIUQ01002717.1:0-21029 GCA_002796945.1 Plectus sambesii
TTTGATTTCATGATCACTATCATTCTTATCACTCCTCCTTCTTGACGCCCTTGCCCTTGCCACCCTTTTTCTTCTGGTCGACCATTTCGTCGATCGGCGCCGCCTTCACAAATGGAATTTTCTCGCGATACTCTGAAATGAGTTGGCAGAATGCCAATATTTCTTGTATAAATCCCATCAATATATACTACTTTAATGCCCTTGAGATTGTGGACTAATAAATAAATCTTTAGCACCGTTTATAATTTTTCGATAGCGTTTAACACAGGCTTAAATTATGCGAAAACAGTCACACGCAAAGCATAGTATCATCGATTAAATTTCAGATTTATGGGACATATAGTTTTTGCATGATTTTAAATAGTCTTTATTTTGCTTTTAAGTGACGCGATTAACTGAAATGGCTCCCGTCGAAGTTGCACGCTTGAGAGAATATATCTGTTAACCGAAAAATTCTAGCTTTCGAGCTGAGACCGAGTGATCGTAATAAAGAGATTTATACTGCTGAATGAGCTATTAATAAATCAATATAACTACTGTACAAGAGCAATCATACGATTCATTAGCTTAAATTTGCTCATCGAAGAGCGATTTACACCCGATGCTGCAGACTGCAAAGCTAGTATTATACCCTTTCCGAGTAAAGAACGTTGGAGCCACTTCACAAAGAGAGCATAATAAAAAATCTGACTTACGTTCAGGCATGAATTGGCGCAGAATTTCCGGCACGATGATGCCGTCTTCAGTCTGATTGTTTTCCATAATGGCGCACATAACGCGAGTAGTCGCACACATGGTCGCATTCAGCATATGAACGAATGGAACCTAAAGTACATTTTTTATCCATCTTAATATAGCCGCTTTGATGCATTTATGTAGAGCACTATGGATAAAATTATGTCACTTATTCGGCAATACAATTGTTACATAAGTCACTTGAAAATTGTGTCTTATCGCTTTCGTTTATCGTGTTTTCTCAAACACACCATCAGGGGTTTATATCCCTTGATGACTGTCAGGTGCAGGATTACATTCTTTCCAGTATACTGTACTTTTCTTTTGATAACGGGGTTGATATAGAGCGTTAGAGTGTGTAAAACACAGATTCCACAGGGGCTGTTATAGAGCGAGATTAATTTTAGCTAGTGGAAAGTGATGAGAATAGGACCCATTAGAGACAATAAGGTACAATGAAACCCGGATATGTCCACAAGATTTTGATGCCGGATCGATGTGCACTTATCCGGGTTTCACTGTATATGACAAAGCGGAGAGAATCGCGAAGAGCTTCATGCAGCGCTTAAGTAACCAATCAACGAATGCAAAGGGGAGCTGACCTCGCCGTCCATCGCTTTCGTTTGACCGTAGCGAACTTTGAGGCGTCGCGCCTGGTAGTCGGTGCAGTTGGAGCATGAGACAAGCTCGCGGAAGGCCTTTGAACCCGGGAACCACGCCTCCAAATCGAGCTTCTTCGCGGCGGCGTTGTTCAGCTCTCCTAAATCCCAATATTGAATGTTAAAGGCGGAACTGCGGCCATCTCTTGCTCGAGGTATGCGTCATATATTATTTTTAGCCGTGCATGACGAGCCGACTGCGCATTTTCTTATTGTATCGGCTTCACATCGCATAGCTAATCTTGTACTTCACGCAATGATGTCAGATATCTCTTTATTAAAAAGTGAACTAAAATATGCTATGTAAAACTGGCCGATTGTCCATTGTTTCCAGATAACTGTTGAGCAGTCATATCACTCATTACTCATAAAGGAATATAAGACACATTCGTAAACACAGGGATGACCAGAGTTCCCCTAATAAGATTAAGAATCGAACCAGAAACGATGGCGACGACTCGGTAGGGAATTTCGAGGGCCTTGGTAAAGTCCTCGGCGTTCGCAATCATTTCATCGAGCATTTCCCAAGACTTGTTGTCGAGCGGTGACGTGAGGACGAACTGTTCCACCTGAATAAGAAGGGAGTTACAGTTATCAATTTCAAGTGGATGTATAGTCAAAATTCTTTTGATCAGCAACGTGAAATCTCTTGAGGTATCGTGATTCGCAAAGACTCGCTCGCTTTTCGGTGCCTGAACACCATTTTTCACCAATAATAATAAATATTTCTTAGTTTCTATTTGCACAATTAATAGGAAGAAGCGCTATCTACTTTCGAAGCAAATTGCCTTATTCAATCTAAGATTTCTTATAACTGATCGGCTAATTTTGAATACATATCACGCTTTATACTTTGGCGCTTTGCCAAGCCTAAGCAAGCAGTGATTTCTTGTTACTTCTCGAAAAGTTTTGACTATTAACAGTGAAGGCGCAAACCTTCTGGAACTGATGGACGCGGAAGATGCCGCGCGTGTCTCGTCCGTGACTGCCCACTTCCTGACGGAAGCAGGTTGAATACCCCGCATACTTTATCGGCAACTCGTCCTTTGATATCCACTCGTTTCTGCACGAAAAAACGCCGTCACACAACCGCTCTACTACCACTGTCCATTTTCTCTATCGCACTTACCGATGGAACGCCGCAATCGGCTGCTCGCTCGTCGCGATCAAATACTTCTCCTCGATGCTCTGATCTCCCTGCACTTCCGAGCCCTTTCCAGTCACCTGACGAATAAGATAAATGATATATGAGATAAAAAAACATGAGTGCATTGCTATGTGTTTAATTAAAATGTTGACGTTCTTCTTTTAAATAAAAATGTTGGATAGAGAAAATTCTTGGCGATGTCTGGGCATACGCCGCCCATTCATATCCACTCAAACCGAAGCCACCACGCTTATCTGGGTATACTGGGCATTTGGATCGGTAGTTACGATCGCACGCTTGCACAAAATAAGCTTAAGGGGTATATTGATCAAAGAGGGAGCAGTAAGTAACTGAATGGTCAAATTCAACTCTGACATAGGACGTAGGAGGAAATTCCCAACACGGGGCTCCAATACCGATCATGAGATCGTTACAGCTGAATGACCAAACAGTACCTTATAAAGCTCGTCGTCGAACTGGCTCAGCTGCGCGACTTCTTCCATCACTTCCTTGCGCATAAACAGCGGCGTGTTGAGTGGCGTGAAACCGCGCTTTTTAAGCATCTGCAGAGCTAAATTGACGAGCGCCTGCTCGAGGAATACGAGAGGGTCCTGCAACGATAGCCGAATGAGAATCAATTGCATTAAAATTTAGTGGTATGTGAACGATACGCCCCACTTTTCCGGATTGCGTTATTACACGCCATACGCACATGCACAGGATAGGGTAACAAATCAACGCATGTGCGTGTAGCGTGTAATAACGCAATCCGGAAAGTGGGGCTATCGTTCCCGTACGAAATTAGTGACAGTCAGCTGAAACCTTGAGGTAGTAACAGCGCGCTCCCGCCACTGCGCTTCCTCGTTCGCCGTCGAAGCCGTCGATCATGACTGATAGATCGACGTGCGAATATTTCTTTGATGCTGCCACGTCGCCAAATGTTCGCTCCGTTCGATTGTTTTCCTGAAAAAATTGTGCGCGTCAAGAGTGCATCACAGCCACCCACCGAGAATAATGTCGCGCTCATTGAACTTTATCAATTTTTATACTTTTTAAGTTTATTTTTGGCTAATTCTTATTACATTTGTCAGGAAATGCGCGAATATGAAGAGATATCGCTTGTTGCTGTGATAATAAATTGTGAGACGCTCATGGTTTAAAACAGCATTCAAACTGCCGCATTAATAAGACCTCGGCGAGATGACTACTAATTTGTTTTCAACTCCTGAGACCGTATTCACTAATGTTAAGACTATTAATATAAGTTTACTTCCCATTAAAAACATAGTCGACACGCTGCTATATTTTTAAAATACCATAATCATCAGATTACAAAATATAACTTATCCTTACGTTGATGAATATTGCCCTCAATGCCCTCACATCAGTTTAAAAAAACCTTAGGCCTTGACGCAAACTTAAAACAAAAATTCAATCTCTAAGAGAAATGCAAGTGAAAGTAGGACCGTCAAAAAGAGTAGATCGAACCTCATCATCGCTGATAGGGACAGTGTGATGGACAATGTTTCCAATTTGAACCAAACTCGTGTGCCGTTCCTTCTCGAGTCGCTCAATGTCGGTCGCATTTTCCTCCATCTGTTTGTCAATCAACACGCGGATCTTCTTGATCTGTACGATCTTCAGTTTCTGCAAATATTGCCTATGTATGAGTTTACTGTCACAAGTAAAAATTATGATAAGAATACGCTCGACAATTTATTTCATCAGTTAGTGTGAAAGTTATTGCTTAATTTGACAAATCGCTCACAACTCATTATTATATTTTTTATTGCACGCAGAAATAAACAATCTATCATAGTTAATGGCGAAAAGCCGTCACGAAAGGGAACGTTCTAAATGAGTAATCTTGGCGGGCTAAAGTATTTGTCTCGCCATTTCCTAACCGATCGACAAACTTTTGAGAATTTGTCAAAGCGCCCCTGACGACATTTTATCACATAACCCTACTTTCTACTTCATTAGTGGAACTTTTATCTAAGTCTAACACCGAAACGTACCGCCATATCTTCCACAGTCAAATTAGCGATGTTCTTTTCGGTTTCAGCAGGCAAGCTGTCGTCCGTGCCTTCTGCTTCCTTCTTCTGCAAGCAAAGCCCTAGCTTTATCCCTCCGATGCAAAAAAGCAAAACAAAATGCCTTCATTTTTTCGCCGATCGCCTTGCTGCAGACATTCTTCTGTCGATTCAACTGATCCCCAATAAATCGCGCTAAATCAACACCGGCTTGATTAGAAATTGTGTTAGTGCTATTTCATCACAAATATAAGGCATCTTTTCAAATAATGTATCAAGTCTACACCTCTCTGAAATCTGATTAAGTACTGAATTAAGGTTTAAATCATTGGAAACTGAAATTACACTAAGTCGCAAAGAAATCGAATTGAGTTCGCACCTTTTCTCCATGCTTCATCGGTCTCGATGACTTTGTCAACTAGCTTGGGATCTTTGTACCGTTGGCGCTGGGATTCCCGGATATTCTCCGGGTTGCCACCCTTTTCCGCCCGAAACTGCTCGATGTCCAACACCATTCTTGAGCTCTCGACGCTAGCCTTTTACAGATTGTACCAGAGGATTTGTCAGCGACTGTGACTAATCACCACGATTATCGTGTTCGCGAAACACACGAAACTGCCGATGGCAAAGTCGATGCTTTCCCAATTGAAAGGAGAATGAATGAATCACTTTGTGCGATTTCTGACGCAACAATAGCGCAATTCTGAAAACTTAAACTGCACAAAGGATGCTGTGACCAGGATTTCGTTTCGGGACTCGCATCGCACAACAAAACATATTCTACAGCCAAGTAAGCCATACCTGTTTGCCTTGGTCCTGCAGAGTTTAGATTTATGCCTTAGTCCATGAGCCGTGTTGAGGTCCTGTTTTCTTTATCTTGTAACAGATGTATTTGCATGAAAAAATAAGCAGTTTTGCACAGTATTTTTTAAACAGCAGCATCCACTAAACGACAAAAATGTGCAAACAACGCATCGCCTGTTTCTCTCTCCTCTACAGGCACGCGCGCATACATACTTTGCAAGCAATGATTCGCTGTGCTCGTATTCTGCTAGCCGTCACAGTCAGGACTCGGATAATTACGGTTTGTAGCGTTCAACAAAAATATTGTTGAAGTGTATTCCAAGTTGTAGTATATGAATACAGCAAAACCCGGATATAAGAGCAGGCTTGGGAAATCGCAAAGTGGCACTTATATCCAGATTGCTCTAATACCCGTGTCTCTTATATCCGGTTTTTACTGAATTAACAATCCAATTTATTCTATTTGTGTACAATTCATTTTGATCTAAAAGAGGTACCATCCAGAATCTTCTATCCAGCGAAATGTTAGTGTAATCGCAACATCCTCTCTAATTGTTCTGATCGTTGACTTTCGTAGCTGCAAGCAATCTTAAGGTCGCTCTTCTCTTTTGCATCGGCTGTTCGCTTTAACGGAATGTAATCCAAAAAACCTTCGAGATAGATTTTTAATTTTACCAAGGACAATTGTCAAATCTCCTACCGCCAAAACTTCCTTGTGTCTTGAGATCAAATCTATCCGCGTTTGAATTCTGCAGTCCAACGGCTGGAAAAACAAACATTATTGTCGTACATTTACTTAACCGATAAAGCCACTCGAGGGAGAACGCTACAAATTGCTGAAAGACCTGCAAGCAGGTATGAAAATATGAATCATCAAAGTGATTCTACAAGAGTTCTCTAAGCAGGGCATCAAAGAGCTGATGCTACGCTGGAATAAGAGTTTGAAACTTCAGGGTGACTACAGGGGGCCAAATTCAGTAACGCCCCGGAGTGCTCGCGGCGTGCACTCCTGCCCATCTTTTATTACAGTGGGAGTGCGCGCCGCGAGCACTCCGATGCGTTACTGAATATGGCCCCAGAGGACGACTGCATGAAGATGTTAGTAACGGATGCATTTTTTACTTGAAATAGATGTTTTTAGTAACATTTTGAAAACGCCCCTCGTATTTGTGACGGAATGCTAATATTCAGGTGACATTTGAAGTGCCGCTCATATCGTCTCTCTACAAGGAGGAATTCTTCATATTAGCGCTCTTTGAATCTTGAATTAATTTTTGCTTCGTTGCTCAAGGCTATTCTAAGTTGCAAGTTAACTTAAGCGAAAGCGTTTGCATACGCCGACCCTCAGATGAAGACTGAAAAGTGATTAGAAGCTCTTTCTAACAAGTCGATTATAGGTGATCGTGGACGATCCTAGCCGATCACCTATAACAGTATTCACTATCGCATGACTCGACCGCTGCATTTGATATTCGCTATTGGGCGATGTAGAAAGTCTGCTGACGGGAAAGCCGCTGTTAACATTACTTCGAAGAAGCTGAATTACACGATGGAGCAAAAAATAACTGCCGTCAGAGTTTAGTAAATTGTTGTCATATTTTTTACTCTAAAAACTTGGAGAGCAAATCCAAAAACTTAGGGCAGTGTCTTCGCGCCCTCTCCCTCTTACTTAGGCATCTGAGGCAGTTAATTTCGAAATCATTTTATTCAAAGAATTGATATTATCAACAACTGATTCGCTCTTGTGAAAGCTTTTTAGATCTCCATCTTAATCAATAAATGCCTAACTTTGAATAATATCTTCTGATGTTGACCAAGATTCATCAAACAGTTTCGTCGAACCTTCTCACAAATCAAAAACAATTTCATTTAATATCAGCCAAGTGCGAAATATGAATCACTGTTGTGGCAAGACAAAGTTTAGTACTCGTTTGTAAAGAGAAAGATTATAAATCTCTCAAGCCAGAGCAAGGGTAAGCGTATTGGAGCAGGAATGAATTTGATGGAAAGCTTTGCATGAGATCAACATTTAAAATCATGTGTATACGAAGGAAAAGGCTAGAAGAGTAGTACTGGCGCTCCGTCTTGTCAAAAAAGAAAAAGGCAACAATGTGTTCCAGCAAAGAGAGCACTACACTTGAAAAAGGTTCAAGATTTTTACTCAGTCGTGAACAGATCGGTACAGCTCATTTAAACATGTAATAAAGATGATGACACAACGTCACTTAATTGCCAAATATGAAATCAGATGGAAAGCGTTTCGAACACTTCCATTTTCTAAATATCTGAAAGCGCGCTTCATTGACAAAGAATGCAATTGCTTATCTTTCTAGTATGAAATCGCTTTACCGATATAATAACGCTCATCACGGCTAATCACTAATAAATGCAAATATGCATTTGACAGGCCGCTGCTGAAATGTATAGAAAGAAGTTGCTTATGACTAAAGAACTGAAGCATTGATAATTGAAGATTACGAGCTAGGAAGCTCTGCTTCACACATTACAGATCATTTGTTCAATATACAAAGCTGCGGCATGCCTGCTCTTTTCTTCTGTGTTCTTTTCCTCTCTCTGCTTCTAATCGCAGCCGCACCAAACCCGAATACTACAGAAACGTCGGCCATTTCATCGAGTTCTGGCAGTAAGTGAATATTGTTTAGTAGAGCTGGGACCGGGGACTACGAATTTTCCTTCCCCTAATTTGATTTAATCCTCATTTTCTCATTTTCTATCTTCGAAATTCTAGTATTTCTCTGTCTCAGAAACAGGTTTTGGACACGAGCGGAACAGGCTTTCACAGCATTTCAGCATATGAATGCTGTACTGGTTCAAAAAAGACGAAAAAATCAATTAAAATTTATAAAATTGTAACTGCTATTGTCTTTACAACTCTCATCGTTTTTTGTTTATTGTTTCACGAATGCAGTTTAACTCATTTCGTCTATCGGACTATAAAATTTTATGGAATTTTTATGATTACCACACTCCACATCTTCATTATAAGAAGACGATCAAATTGAGCGCTTCTTTATCTCACATTTATGCAAAATTAGCAAAGATTGTTCTGCAAACAGGTGACAACTTTTCCGTAATGAACCTGTTTAGTGACAACAATATTCGCATCACCTTGGTCAACCTGTACATCTACGTCTACAGGCGTTTTGACAACAAATTGTTCTGAAACGATAAGACAAATAACGGAACAGGAGATGAGCGCTTACATCGCTTCATACGACAGTACGAGCGTAGCTGGCTGCTGCGTGGAATTCGGAACGGTGTCCATCAAGAATACTGCTACTGGTTACAGTATGACCTGCCAATGCAATCCCGGTATAGAAGTTTTTACTTAACTACAGGACGATGTCTAACTTTTTAAACAATGTTTTTATTTTTATATACCACCATTTTCACTCCAATAAGGCCATTTTCCCAATGAATAAGGAAGTTTTGCCAGGCAAATCAATTGGGAAAATGCCCTCTCTAACTTTGAAGGTTTTCTGCTTGATACTTGACGTCTTTATCGAAGGGAAAGTGATATAATTCAAACAGTACTGCCATAACGTTTTAAAATTTCAAAAACACGATAGAAAACTGCTTTCTTATTGATATTGATGCTGATGCTAATAAAATGGAACCAAACAGGTTTCATTGCATTTCGGGGTTTTTTGGTGCAATTCTAAGATTGAATTCGGACGACTAACTAGGTTCTTCTGAATTCAGCCTTTCCAGTGCGGTATATCTCAGTACTGTGGCATTAGAGCGATAGATCGGAAATAGTATGGCTTGACGTATATGAATACTTTAAAAGAAATGATGAAGAAAGTGAACAACATAAGCAATTGAAACAATTTCTTATACAGTACCAGTCGTTCACACCGCTAAATGGGCAACCGGCTGATTTTTTGATCACTAAAGATATTACCGTTGTAAAGCAATTTAGGAAGTGGTGGCTCGTGCTACTTGGAGTTTGATATGGATGCCGACACTGAATTTCAAAACAAAATCAATGGAGATGGCACCTATAACCTTATCACGTCAGCAGAAATCAAATGCGACCTCAGTGGACGAAATGCTCTTCAGTCAAATGGCAAATCATTTTCAATCTACGCCTGCTATTCTTATTCTTATATAAGTTAGTTGATTATTATTTTTGTGTACCTATAGATTATTGTTCACAATTCCGCGGAATCTGTTTCATAAACTATTGCATTTACAGAATGGGCTGAAATTACTGAATTCCCAGCGCGGTGATTAATGACTTACTAACTATTTTCACTTGTTTCCTATTTTCTGATCAGTCACTCCCTTGCAGTTTCATAATTTTAGACGATTCTGCAATTGTAGCAGTTTTATAAAATAGGGCTCTGGGCGATCATTTTTTTCGAGCTTGGCTAGAGGGAACAATTGTTGGAGGGTGGGCATTTGTTTTTTCAATCGCTACTTCAACTTTTAACATCACTCACAAATAAGCAGATGGTGCGCTATCTGTAGCCGAATTTGTAAGAGAGTTCAGCGTTGACCTACACTGCATAGGTGTTTAATATTTTAATCATCCTAAAAGGGGGCGATTATTGTTGGACTGACGGTAATAAGGAAAAAATTTAAACAGCGGAGTTAGATCTGAATAGTGGACATACTTCCGCTAATTTTGATGTTAATTTAATTTAATTTGCACTCAAGCGCTCTTCGATCATAATCAATCAAAGTTTACTTGAATTATTACCAATAGCAAAATTATGATTTGTAGAGCCCGAATTGGGCGAAACTTGTACGAAAAAACCGACAACCTCAAATGCGTTTACCAAAGCGACAACAAAAGCAACCACAAGAACAACAATATTGGCGGTGCGGCCCGCGACTACTCCTTCGAAAAAAGCTCCGCTGATCACTCAGCCGCTGCTTAGCGTGATTTTTTTTGGAGTATCAGTCTCATTCCTGATTCAAAAGCTGCATGACGACTGCGCATAGAAAAAGTGATGGTTAGGATCATGGCCATTTAACTTTTACTTAGCCACAGGCGCGGCGCTAAAAAACCGAAACAGAAAATTCAATACCAAAAGTCACCACCCATGTTTGAGTACCCGTTGTGCGTAGTAATGAATAAATTTTCTTTGCCTCTCTTCTGTTCACTTTTTCATGGACTTTTAACGTTACCATATTTACAAAATTTCCCTGATTCACTACCGTAACATATGTTGTCAATAGTTGTATCAGAACTTTGCCGCACCCTGTAGAGCAGACAGAGCTGCCCAAATCCAACGCCGCAGCATCAAGCGCTATCCATAAGATCCGACTTTTTGATATGATGAGTTTTTTTATTGATCTGAAATGAGTAAATGGTGGAAGACTAAGTTAAAAGTAAAAAAGTGTCTCTTTCCTTCCGTCCCACTTCGAATGTTGGTTTTCATCGGCTGGACAGACGAATTCGGTGATAGTTAACACGACAAATGAAATGAACATAACTTTTGAACAACTGAGAGCAAAAGCTGGAAGAGAAATTACAAACATGTACCAACAGACTACGGCCTACTTTATAAGTACTTTGAACGAAACTACTGAAAGCCTGAACTTTCACAGAGTGTTGAAGACTCGAAAATCAGTTACAAGCCATTGATGAACTCGCTGACATTTATTTCCTCTTCAGATTTTTTGACAATTACTGCAAATGGAACGGTAATGCTCAACTCTAGCGAATATTCTTCTCAGTTTGCACCTATTACTATCAATTTATACGGCAGGAACACGAACAAAAAAGGAGCGACTGCTTGACGCGACAATGCAGGGTAATTTTTGCAGGAGCACGATCATAGCACTCGAGATCGAAACTATTATTAAAGCTTATCCCATAGTTTGTGGGGAAACACGCTGCTCAAACTCTCTCTCCCTCGCTCAGTGTCGAAGCTCTTGCGTTGCTAAAGCAATTCAAGATGTCTGCAAATGCTTACCGCGCACAACAACTTTTCCGACATCATCCAACGAAAATGCCCAGTTATGTACTCTTGCTGGCTACAAGCAATGCAATTTTACTTTACAGAGTAACGCATTTGCTTGTCTTGATGGCTGTCTTGAGCCGTGCGAGAGAGTAAGATTTAGTACCTGGAGCAGTGTTACTGAATTGCCTTTGGAAAGTATCAATGAAGTGGAAGTTAACCTAAGAATTGGATCATTCAAATATGACTACATGGAAGAACAGTTAACGTGTACGACTGAGGAATTTATTGGAGAGATTGGTGGCGCGCTTGGGTAATTTCTCGGACTGAGTATTCTCATGTTTATCGAATTCTTTAACGCCCTATTTGTGCGCCTATTTGACATTTTTGTGACGAAGAAGTGGGCGACAGTTCAACCCATGCCATAGTTGAATGACAAAAACGTTGACGTTACGGCATAACTGAAATTTCATTATATAAATTGAGCATTATGTGGTCCATTTAAGCGTGATTCTTCTTTCGCACTAATGTTTTGCATAGTTTGCGCTTTTTATATTCATACGTTGACCTGATTTTTCGCGATAATATGCGGGACAGATTAGTTATTATTGCTTTATTGGTTGAAATCTCGCGCTTTTTTGTTGTGCGCATGTGTGTGTGTGTGTGTTTTCATAGGTGATAAGGGTAAAATTTTTATTTCCGTAAATGGCAGACACATATGGTCACTAACGCAATTGACAGAATCAAGCAAAAATTTCAAGAGAACGTACACACACACACACACACGCACACAATCACACTCGAATGGACCAAATAATGCTCAATTTATGTAATGAAATTTCAGTTTTAACGGCTCTTCATCGTTTTTGTCATTCAACTATGGCATGGGTTGAACTGTCGCCCACTTCTTCGTCACAAAAATGTCAAATAGGCGCACTAAGAGCGCATAAAAGAATTCGATAAACACGAAAATGCTCAGTCCGAGAAATAAGCCCAGCGCACCACCAATCTTTCCAATAAATTCCTCAGTCGAATACGTTAACTGTTCGTCCATGAAGTCATATTTGAATGATCCTATTCTTAGGTTAACTTCCACATCATCGTTATTTTCAATAGCCGATTCAATAATATCGCTGCCAATACTAAATCTTACTCTCTCGCATGGCTCAAGGCAGCCATCAAGACAAGCGAATGCGTCACTTTGTAAAGTAAAATTGCATTTTTTGTAAACAGCGAGAGTGCAAAATGGGGCATTTTCGTAGGATGGTATCGTTAAAGTTATAGTACGCGGCAAGCATTTACAGGTATTTCGAATTGCTGTAGCAACGCAAGAGCTTCGACACTGAGCGAGGGAGAGAGAGTTTGAGCAACGCGTTTCCCCGCCAACTATAGGGTAGGCTTTGATAATAGTGTCAATCTCAAGAGCTACGGTCGTGCTTTTGCCAAAATCGCCTGACACTGTCGCGTCAAGAATAGTGGCTACTTTCCTGTTTGTGTTCCTGCCGTTCAAATCGATAGTAATAGGTGCCAAGTTATCAAGGTATTCGTCAGATTTGCTCATTAGCGTTCCATCTGCAGTAATTCTTAAATAATCAGAAGAAGAATAAAATGTCAAGGACTCCATTGATGGCTTGTAACAGACTTTCGACTCTTCAACAAACACTGTGTGAACTGATATGTTTTGGCTTTCAATAGATTCGTTCGAGGTTGCTGTTGTTGTATAATGCAGTATGTTCAGTTGATGCATTTGTGCTATTTCCCTTCCAAATTTTTCTCTCAGTTCTTCAAAAGTTATGTCCACAGCATTTGTCATGTTATCAAGAATGTCGAAGAATGCGAAATGTTCCATATTTTTTGGAAAGTCATCAGAAGAAAACCATTCATACTTTCCATATTGCACCACATAAGAGTGCACATAGTTGATAGATGCAAGATTCCATTCATCTTTTAGTAAGCTTATCTTCGTTTTGTCTGATAGGTACTTCTGAGCAAAGGTCGTTGAAGCAATATTGCTTTGTCCATGCTCAGATTCAATTTTCAAAGGGAAAAAAGGTAAGCAGATCGTTGGTGAAGGGAGTGAAATGGATTCGTTGTTCTTTGGTACAAATAGTACTTTAGCATTGTTGTTGCGTACATAGTTAATGACTAGAGATTTCAGCAGCAAGAAAGTAAAGATTCCTCCTGCTGTATAATAAATCATCCAATAAGCATTTTTAGACACTTTTTTTATGAATGCAAATTTACTCAGTTTCAGATTATCTGAAAGATCCAGTTCCAAAATACTTGCTATCAGACGCGCTAATTTAGCATCAAGTGCAGTTTTTAGTTTGGTATTTTTCATTGACTTCAAACATAACNAGCATCAAGTGCAGTTTTTAGTTTGGTATTTTTCATTGACTTCAAAAATAACGCTTTTTTGTAGAATAGTTTTTCGAAGTGGTGACTTATCAAGTAGAATGGAGGCATGAAAATGAGCCAAGCAATGAACCGAAAGTCGAGGCCAAGTAAGATATATAGCGTGCCGCCAAAGGCAACGGCGAAATCCTCAAAAGTCATTGTCATTTCTTCTTTGATTGTCATGTACACAAAGTCTTCAACGCGAATCCGTATACGTGATATCGACGTATTTGTCTTACTTGTTTCATCATCGTTGATATCATTCTCTATAATATCCACCTTAATCTTTTCGCATGTCACGCTATTTGGGTTACTCCGCAATGTGTTGTTATAAAACCAACTGCTCTCATTGAATATCAGGCATGTTTTATATTCTTTCAACGTACATATTCTACTCCTCGAAGGTAACAGCTCTGGCCAGCTGTTTGGTGAGCAGTTGCACAATTCCTCAATGTACTGGATACGATTTAGCATATCCCATTCTTCCTGACCTGTGACGTTGGAGCATTTTTGTGAATCCGGCTGTATGGCCATTTTGTAATTGACTCGCAAGGAAAAGCTTTTCGATTCGCCGAAATCCATTGGGAAAGTAGACTTTGCGTTGGTTTGCTTTCTCATTGATGCTATCCATGCATCAATAGGGTTAGTGAAGGTTGTATCAAATGTAAAAATGATTCGATTGAAAAGACCTTCATATAATATTTTGTTACTTTCTATAGCAATCTCGGCGTAATTTTTTTCGCTTTGATATTCAAAATTATCAAGAGGAATGTGCATGCAGTAGAAATACAAACTGAACGCTGCCGCTCGTAAGTTTTTAATTACAGTGCTCTTATTTGTTCCATAAGAATGTAATGTAAGCTGAGCGTCGCTATTGAGTTGATATAGAGTTTCTTGGCGCAGCTCTTCAATCGTGATATTGAGAATCGTAAGTTTCGGTATCAGAACATTTTCGATAGCATTTTTTAAATCGTTTTCAAATGCTGCCCCCAGTTCAGCTAAAATTTCGTAATTATTTACTGTTAGGATTACGGATTAATAATCGTACTCAATGAATTTTTAATTTATGAACGCACATTTATCTACCATCCTCTTCCACGTTATAAAGTGAAATTATTTTAAGATGAGACGATGATCTGTTTGTTTTTTAAAATAACTAATATTTTCTTAACTATAATTGATTGCAGTCAACACATCCATTTCTGAGATTTCTTTGAGATCCCCTTCGGTCTTAGAGAAAAGCTGACTTTTTAGTAGTTGCTTTCAACAAAAACTGTGCGCAGAATAAAATCGTAGTTCAAGCGCGAGAAAACCTATTTATTTATGATAAGATGTTTCAATTAATCAAATATATTTCAGTGTATATTATTGTTCTGTTAGAAAAAAAACCTATCGATTTTTGAAATTAAATAAATAATTGTAATCAACTATAATTTTTTAAAGAATAAATAATTTTAGTGGCAGCGATACCTAGTTTTAAACTCATCAAATTTGTTCTCGAGTTATAAAATCGGTTTAGTGAACGTACCTTCACAAGTATCAAAGTTTGAATCACGATGTAGGCAACAACCATGATCATTTTTCGAATAGTTATGACAGTAGTCAGCAGTCCAATCAGAAGAATAGTATAAATCATTGGTAAGATATTTTTGCCATTCATTGATTTTATACTTATTTGCATCTTTTTCATCCAAATATGTGTCATAGTATTCATAATAATGTAAGACGTTCAAGTACTTGTAAACTACGTAGACCAGTATATGTGGCCAGCTTGACCCATCGCCGCCATATTGAAGAATGCTCTCCTTGCTGATATTTTTCTGGTTCAGATAGCCACTTAATGTGTCCGTGTAGATTGTTAAAGACACAAGATTTGGATTAATGTCATAGTAAGATAGGTTGTGTTCGAGGCAGAGGGTAGCAGGAGGCAATGAGATTGATCCGTTGAAAGATAAGTGCATCCTTGTTTTCATCTCACCGCTGCGGTACTGCTGACACAGCTGAAAACAAAATATCGCCGTGAATACGCCACCAATCAGATAAATTGCCGCCCAAAGACCTTTTCCAATTGGCCACATGATGCGAGACATCCGCGTAAATCGTGGGGGAACGTCAATGTTTAATGCGGCAAATACTTTCTTGAATAATGAATTGTTGAATTTATAATGCTCGTCTTCGCTCGTCGTCGCTTTTGGATTAACCAACGACAAAACTTTGAGGAAAATCTTCTTCACTAGTATGAATATGAATTCAATCAGAACAACGAAATCAAGGCCAAGCCAAATTCCTAACGCCCCTCCAATTGCTGCAATAAGATTCGGAGCTGTCCACTTGAAATCCTCTTCATAAATGAAGTAATCACATTTACGGAGCATTATTGTGAGAGCCGCACTTGTATAGCCTGTGCCTATACTTGGCTTGCTTATTTTGTAGTTCTTTTGATTGCAACTGACGGGACAGCCTTTCCGACATTCCACATCTCCATTCCCAGAGTAATTGAGGCATTTTTCATAATGCGCAAATGTGCATTTGTTTTCGGCGCTTTGTTCTATCGTAAAAGTAACAGGCGTACAGCCGCACATTGCTTTTATGAGATCTGTTCTACACTTTTCCTCACATTCTCGACGAGTCTGGTACGAACAGCTCAATTTTCCATCTGACATTACTGGTATTCCACGATAAACGCTCTGCAAATAATATCATATCTTAATGCACAGCTGCATCTGTGAGTTGTTTCGGGACGGACAGAAGTATGCATTTCTCCTATTTTCTGAGGGCCTATCTGAAGACTAATTAAACGCATCGGTCTGCCATAGATCTAATCCGTAATATAAATAAAAAATCTAAAGCTTCCATTCGAAAAACTGCTTATTTTGCTGCTTAAAGCTTTACTGACAGTAAAGCAGTTACAAGAGCCATAATATTATTGCCTCTCACGTTTTACTTGAAAGCAGTTCTATCATGAGGAAATTTTAAAATATAAGTGACAATTTTTCTTCAATTGAAAAAAAATAGGTTCGTTTTGGTGTTTCAAATGGATACTATTACACAATAAATGCAGGTTTATGATTGCATATTCGTCTCCAAGTAGAAGTTTTCTGAAGCTTTACTTAGGAGCTTCTAACTGAAAAAACCGGCAGACAATTTCTTCAAATTTTATCTCTGTCAATTTCTAATCTGATTAACATTTTACCGTATTCCAGGAAAACTACTTCACGCGGTGGAAACTAACAAGTAATTGCTGATATCCTCACCTCATAATCAATATATATTTCCTTCCGTTCACCAAATATCATTTCAATGATACTACTCTCATCTGCTGTTGCAGCAAAATTTGGTGGTGTCGCAACTTCGTCAAAGTTGCACATTATTTTTCTACCGGCCATACTGAAGGCTTCTGAGTGATCGTTGAATTGCATGTATATGCGGTGAAAGTCATGATCATTAGCTTGAAGTGTGTAGTTGGACATATCGAAGCAAATCTGATTTTGATCCAAAAAAGATATTGAATCGAAGAAATCGCATTGATCGTCGTCGATGTTGTTGTAATCGCGATGTAAGCAAAATGATACTCCTCCATCTATATTTCCTTGCATTTCAGTAGAACCAATCTTGAAATATTCAATGAAAATATTTTTCAATTCATCAATCGTAATGTTCAGTTGTTCCATTCGCGGCACTGTAATATTCAGCAACGCATTTTCTTGATCCGATCCAGCTTCTTGCCAGAGCGAACTGTTGAACAGATTCTCCATCGGTGTACGCAAATATTCCGCCCCATGCATGATCGAAAGATATTCATACAGAATGAAAAGCGCCCCATTGGAGATCTTTTTTGGAGAATTATGCATTTTCCATTCCTTGATATAATTCGTTGTATCAAAAGTACCGTTTTCAATGGTTTTCGAAAAGAAATCTTCTATTGAATCGGAATACGGTGTTGCGCTTGATGATTGAGATGGAAACATCTGTGTCGCATTGAAGGGCACGCAAACGGTTATATTAAGCAGGGGTACCATTTTAGTAGTATTTGCCGTCACGTGCGTCAAAATGGGAGTGCATGAATATTCGTTAAGCAAAAGCAGACACGAATATATGGTCAGATAGCTGCCGAGAAGGTAAATCGCAAACCAATAAACATTCATCAGCAACCACAAAGATAATGATTTCCATGAGCGACTCGAAGGACCTATCTTTAAGTTGGATATAGTCTTCAGTACATGGTTTACCACAATTTTTGGCTGAATCTGAGAAATGTGATGGTGGAGGCTTTCTTTCGGTTCCATGGTGATATCTGTTGGGCGTAAAGGTTGTCGACGATATGATGCTGTAAAATGAAAGTGAGAATTCTTCGCATCGGCGCCGGGCCTTATATATCGTCAAGAATTGAAAAACAATTAGAGCGAAGGATTCAATTAAGCTATCATGGATATTATTAGGGGGACAAGATCAGGAGTCGTTTAAGATTTTTTGTATTACAATTTTCGGGAGAGAATTAATCATGTTTCATCCTTTTAAAAAGACATTACAAATCTCTCAAGCTGATGTAAAGATGGGCGAACCGGAGCGGGAATGAATTTGACGGAGAATTTTGTTTGAATTGAAACCTGAAAGTCATGTAAGGATACCTGATAGCAAAAGTTAAATCATACAGTAGCTGACAGAAAACGGAGCGTGGCGACGTTACAATTCGTACGCTATACACTCAAAATGAACGAGTTCACACTAAAGCTTCTCTCGTCCTGCTACAACAGTGAAACGCATATTGCGGGCGTGACTGAAACTTATATCAGTTTTTGAACAACTCAAGAAGGAAAGGTTCCAAAATCTCGAAAAACGTGCTATTCTTGCATAAAATTTCGTTTAATCAGCGAGCCAAATCAAATTCTCTTGATGAGAATGAGAGAGGAATGAAAGAGAGCAGGAAGAATCAGTCAGTTACTATAGAAACAGCCAATGAGAATGAGGAGGAAGTAAGGATTCGCCGCGGATCACTAGAGACCGCTAGACCAATCTAACTTTCCGATGCACCTGCATGTGTTGGATTTAGCTACCATCAGGTGGACTACTCTCCTCATGTTAATATATCGTTAGATAGTCCATAACACGTGTTTTAAAAATAGAGTTCCTGTACGCGTGCAGATGAAAGCTTTTAGCCAAAAATGACGACGCCTTGAAGCATACACCAATTTTAGGCCAAACTATGGTTAGACCAAACGAACTGACCATTTTCGTGGCCGGAACTTACACCCCACCAATTTAAAACTGTTGCCTGATTGAATTAAGTGCAGTCATTGATTTCAATGCTCAACGTGCGCGTCGCAGCCAACGCACACGTTGAGCATTGAAATCATTTACTGCACTTATTGCTCGTCAAGGGAAGGATTACGGTTGATGGGGTATAAGTTCCGGTCACCACACATTTGGTAAGGAGGCGCACGCTACAATGCAAATTTAGCTGCAGTCAACTACCGTATCGTGCAATACCATGAAATTTTATTGTGTAGCGTGTTTATAACGCAATTTTTAGCTCGGTTGGTCTAACCGCTAAAAACTCTGCTTCAACATACATTTCTTGAGTTCACTAGCTAACATGTGTGTTAGTCACGCTTCTCAACTTGAAATAACGCTAACGGAGACCAATTTTTATACCAATAATTTTGACCGATATAGGCTAAATTCGCTTATACCGGTTTTTTCGGCAATACCGCTCAAAAAACCGGTATAATAGAATTTCACTGTATTGCCTCTTGCCTTCGCAGGTTTACGTTTTGGCTTGTTGGCAGAGAAAAAGTTTCCGGGCGAAATCGCCCGCTAAAAAATCGCATATAAATTCGATAAGCTTCTTGCCTTAGTTCTCTGTTTATAACTTATGGCAATGAACAAATTACAAAACTTGAATATAACGATGAATTAGGAGCGTACTGTCGGAAGCATAGGATTACGGTATTCCTGTGCAATAATTTTGAGTAAGCTATCTATTTATGAGTAGCTGAACATTTTTTAGCCATATTATTGGTATGCTTTCGATTTGGAGTTTCTCACCACCAACTAACAGCGGAGGAGGATTCGCAGCTGAATCTTGAAATAATTAACCCTTATTCCTTATTCTTATAATCCCGAAAACTTAGCACACTCACTGCTAGCATGGTTACCGTATTAAAAAGGTAAGATACAGTACCTGTCAGTGAAGACGCGCAGCTAGAACTGAATTAGAACCACGGAAGTCTTGATAGTTCCTCTTAGCGCCACAGGAGGCACTAATGGGATTTGAGTGAAGGACCAGAGCGATCAGGAAGCGATTTTGTAGGCAAAATTTGTTATGCATATTGACGCGCAGGTGAAAGCTACCAAATAGCGCCTTTCCTTCGATTAATAGAATTTCGCACATCAAAGTTCTGTGATTTTTGCTCGACTCAAGGACATCAAACAGCACCCCTTAAAAATTAACACTGCTAATTGCTTTTCAGTGATATTGCAGTAGATGTTTTGACGATTCTTTGCAGCATCGTTCGCAGCGTCATTATGTCAGATATAATCGCTCAATTCTATAGGGCTTGGCGCAATACAACTTAAGAAATAGCGTTATCAATAATTAACTACAGAAATGAGTGATGGTAGAGAAATGGTCTGTAGTATCGATAAGAAATCGTTCTCGCCTCCATCATCATGTGAATTTCTCATTTATTTTGAATCTATTTGAACGGTTTTCGAACAAGTGTATTGTTTTTGTGCGCAGGTTCGGGTGTAATCTGCGTTATGTTTCGGGTCTATTTCACAAAATTGTTCAAATTACGCTTCTCAGTTCTCAGCAGTTTTATGAAACAGATCTCTGATTTTGTTTCGTACGTTGGATTGTATTTTGTAGTTTGATGCACAAAGTTCTTGTTTAATTTAACACGTCGAGCAATCGAAGAACAGAATATACAATAGGACAGCGTCAATTCATACTTGAGCTCCTATGCACTACGCATTGCAAATAGGGCAGAATGGCGGGTCGCATAGAATTGAGTAGAAATACCCAGACATGAGCGTTGTGGGTATATTTAGATTATCCCCATAAGTGGCCGCTTCGGGGGCCAAGGACAAATTTTCGTTAAAAAAGAACTTTGCAAACGTGAGGGCGTTTTTTTACTCGAGGAAAACATTTAACGATCCTTTTTTAAAAAGTTCACCGATTTGAAAAGATCTCTGGAAAACTGGAGATTTTTGGAGCAGTTTCATAACCCACAAAAGCTAAACCCGTGCGTATGTCTGGGAATATCGGACATTTGGAGCGGTGGTTAAGAGCATAGGCTTGCGAACAATAGGCTTAAGCGGT
>NIUQ01002718.1:0-20740 GCA_002796945.1 Plectus sambesii
CCGAGGGCTTACCCTTGCTAGGTAAGATGCCTATCTGTGCAGCTTATAGCACTGATTAATTCTGGGACGTTGAGAAATATGTCAAAAATTATATCCTAAATAATGAAATTGAGAAGGGAGGAGAGGGAAGTTGGTGATGCGATGAAATTAGAACGCAGCACGTTATCTTGGCAAAATATTCACTTACATAAAGAATTCTCTATCTGATTTAGAAATGGTCTTCAAGAAATGAGAAGCCAGGCTTTCATTGAAACCAAACTGTGACCTCATAAGTTAAACTGGAAGAATTTAAAATTATCAGCGTATTGTATATACTAAGCTTCTTGAAGTTTTTAGGAGAGCTTGAGAGCGTTTCGATCTTTTATAGCTTTTTAGCTTACTTGATAAAAGTTGCTATTAAGCAAAAAGGGCGCGCGCTTTCTTACCCTATCAATTTCAATATGTCAATGCACTGATCAACTGTGGGCTATTTTCTTTCGTTTTCCACATCATAATTCGCTTACGGTCTACGGCCGAACAGAGCATCATCCTTGTTGTGGAGGCAAATGAAATGGCGAATATTTGGTGGTTCAGTTTACTTCTTGTTACAAAACTATATATATGAAAAGGAGAGAATTACGAGTAGGTACAGGCCTGTACGACTACATTTTAAACAGTGTTTTGCCGATAGCAAGAGCGCAAGAGCGCAAGATGTAGCACATTCTGTAGTCACAACATCCTGACTCAGCGCAAATCGCATGAGAGTGAGTAATAGTTCGAGACAGCCAGAATCTATTTGACATTCTGTTCATCGAAAACCCTTATTTGTGACTGAAATCGCGTGCCTTCGCGACAATCCTGATGGCGGAATTGGAATAACAGTACAAAACTTTGGGTATTGGATGGTTCAAAGTATTTTTAGCGTATAAGTGAAGTAAATTAAATCCGCATGGTGATCGTTGGATTTTGACAGCTTCATTTTGAATGTCATCATGATGGGATCTTGTTCGTTACGATTGAGTCAGTTCGCTAAATATTAACTATTCGTTTAGGCACGTACATCATGTTGCAAGTTGCTCTTGGCGCAGCGACTTCACTGGTTGCCGTGCTCATAATTTACGAAAACCGCAAATGGACCGCTGGACAGTCGATTCCTGCCTGGATCCTGACCATAACACGATTTAATTGTAAGAGAAGAAATCAACAGCATGCAGAGGAGACCAACAGTATAATTTTTACTTCACAGCAATGCAGTGTTAGTTTCGGTTTTGCTTTACTAATTTTAATAAAGCAAATGTATTTCGTTTTCAAGTATGTTTTTTAAAGCGGAAATGGTACATATATCATATCATGCAATGTCACGTATGCAGTGCAACTGGTTAAGAAAATATTTTTTCAAATCACAATATATTATTATATTTAGATGAGAAGCACCAAAACCGACTGTGATAGTATCCGAATAAACGGCACAGCGCATCAGCAACTAGTGATTTTGAAGAATGCATCGGCGGTTATGCAGCAAATAGCAAGTTACGTGGACGAAAGAAGTGAAGAAAAGAATCTTCAAAGAGAATGGCAGCTCGCGTGTCAGCAGCTTGACTTCCTCCTAATGATCGTATTTCTTTCAATAAATTGCGTCATGACCTTCTCTGTTCTAATCATTGGCTATTCAAATCTTCAAATCTAAACTCGTTTTTCATTCTTTTATTGTCTTATGCAAAAGTGATATTTTGAAAGTGACATTTGAAAGTGATAGTCAGTTACCGTATATGCTCACAACATAAGCAAAGTACGTAGTGATAAAAAACTTTGACCATGCAAGCAACTGAAAATCTATCAGTTGCTGTGGTGAAGTAAGGACGTGCAAAGTGTGAAAAAATATGTCATGTTTTATGGATACACATGCAAAATCGGTCAAATTAGCCCATGTCTCACCCGAAATTTGCACAGATCTAAAGGGGAATTCAGATTATCTCCTTTACTGCTAAAAATATCAGATTTTTATTAGCAGTGAATGAAACGGCTGCTAAGTTGTATGCTCGATAAGATTTAAACTGAAATGACTGGTAATGAAACTGTCACGCGCGGTTGAAACAAGTTTACGGTATACGCCTCAGAGCAAGTGGTGATCACACTTCCTTTTAAAACACTAATAGAGCAAAGTGCTGTTACTTAATAATATTCAGGAAAGGCTTTTCAATGAATATTTACGAATTTCTGATTTTTGATCCACGTATTGAATACATGTGTCTATGCCCTACGCACATAAGTACAAGAATGACGCCGACCGGGTAGGAAAATAATCTTCTAATGTGAGCAAAAAGCCTAGAGCATCAGGTGTCAGACGCCAACAGACTCAAATAAATCGATATGCAGTATACAAATTATCTTTGCAAATTTAGGAAACAGCAAAACGCAGTTTATTCATATACGAGACAAAGAGAACGAGAGATCACCCTACTGTTTCTCAAAGTAAAATTCTTCCTTTTTCACTAACATATAGTTTCAGTGCGCAGCAGTTATGTTTTTTTTATCAAAACTAACCTTCATTTGCTTAATGGTAGTGGCCGTCAGTGGTTCAACAGTTGTTGGTAAGCATTTTCTTCATATTTGTATCATGCAAATTTTTTTCTGTGCAACAAGAAAGTGACGAGCGCTGTCGCAGATATTTTCCTTAGGGTCGATTTCATTACACTATTGTGATTGTTAAACTGGGATTATAATTGCCAAAACAGCATCGTAATCGCTGTCCAAAGATTTTGAAAGTCTAGGTCAAAGAATAATATTGGCACAAATGTTCTGTTAACTGGGAACATAATCTATACCTGATAATTTCGCCTGTAAGGCTGCTTTTCTTTCTCTATCAAGACTTAATTACATTCTGGCATGATTTAGAGTCGGATGAACAGCGCCTTGTGAACAGCTTATTTAGCGACTATAACAAAAACTTGCGTCCTGTCTTGGAAACAGCAGATGTTGTCAATGTCACCCTGAATCCGGCGTTGTTCAGTATCGTTGGAACCGACGAAGCATCAGAAAGCATTACGATGGTGCTATGGCTTAAAATGGTACGCTTAGCTGTTTTATGATCTTTTTTTATGATCCAACACGAAATCGCCAAAATTTGGTATCAGTCGATTCTCTAGATTGCGTAGGTCTCGAGAATGTTAGTTTCGGGCCAATTGATCATTTTTGGACAAAGCTACTGTCAAAAAAATAATATTTTGGTCTCAACGCGAACATTTTTGAAAAACCTAAAAAACCGCACATCAGAAAATGTCTTACACTATTTGAATTACTCAGTTAGGATCACTCAATCAAAAGTTAAGCGAGATTCGAATTGGCAGAAATACTGGAAACTCTCTGCTCTGTGACGTCGAATGTGCTAATTTCATTATAAAATCTACTGTGCAAAATAATTTTCATTGAGCTAAGTTTTTATGAAACATATTACAGTAATACTTTTTTAGAACTGGATCGACAGTTTTCTTCAGTGGAATTCAACTGAATTTGGTGGACTAAACGAGTTGCTCATACCAGTAAGCAAAATATGGTATCCTGACGTCACTGTTTTGAACATGTAATAATTTATCATTTTAATAATTATGGTCTTTTACTGGATGTGTTTAGGATCGATTTAGAAATGCCAATTTCGGATGAGAAGAATTTTGCTATTATTGAAGAGAATGGAACAGTATACATTGCTATTTCTCAAGTGCTAACGATGCAGTGCAAATTTCACGTGAGTAAAGCATAAGTTTATTGATTTCATCGTATGAAAAAACGAAGCAGTAAAATACTCGATTTTCCTTCCTGAATATCTTATCGAGACAGCGCTTAGAAATTCTTTGAGGCGGACGCAATAGTGTACCTATCTTCGGCACTTTTGAAATTGAAAAATCAAGTTATTTTATTTTTCGAGAAATATTAATGCTTCGCAGTGTGATCGCCAGGAAGATTATGGAGCAATAACCTACCTAGTTGTACACGAGTTCGGAAAGAGCTTACTTTAGTGTTACCTGGAAAGCTGGTCTTTTTTGTACACTGAGATCGAAAAATATTGATATATCTAGCACATATTCGAAAGTATTTCAAACTTTCTTTCCCGCTTTTTCGCAGTTATAAAAGTTGCGTGTCGCATAATATTTTTCAAGGAATGGATTGATTGAGCTTAGAGACTGGTTAACGCTTCCAGATACGTCTATTGTTTACCCATGCAATCAATATATTATCGGTTTTATTCAATATAACATGCAAATTTTTCAGATCATCATGTTTCCGTTTGACATTCAGAACTGCACGATGGAAGCGGCCTCATGGATGTTTTATCCCGATAAAGTGGACGTTTCCTACTCAAATAATATTGATATGACTGCTTTTCATCCAAATTCTGGTAAATCATTGCAAGTTAGAGACACACAAATATTTAGGGTTTACTCTCGAATGCCCTCATACTTTTCTGGGGATTAAGTAGTGAAAATTGTCCAGACTGTTTGAACATATTCAAAATTTAAAGAATTCAGTAAAGTTGGTAAATAAAAAATTTCAGTTTAAAAAGAATAAGCGATCAGGAAGGTCATTCTTTTCAGTCATTCTTTAGGCAGCGGTGTCCCTTCCAGTCTCTTTTCTCAGTTAATTAATGCCCGTAAGTAGCAACGGAATAAATTTGTTTTTGTAAGAAGCTAAATAGCTCTAATTTTTTTTCGGTGCACCATTTTCGCTTTGGGAAGGGCACTTTTAAAATCAAATAGGCTAATTTTTGAACTGTGTTTTTGTTCAAATGGGTCATACAAGAAGTCAAATAAGCAAACTATTTTATAGATTAAAAAGATCAAATTTGATAGCTAGGGATTTCCTATAGAAGACCGATTAAACTTCTGTTAGTATTATCTGTGCATCAGAAATAAGATTACTGCAGAATGGGACTTGATTTCGATATTCGCTCGAAAAGATACGGATTCCGACGAGAGGCGTAATGCGACATGGGGAAGCGTCTATTACGACATTATTATACAGCGCAAGCCGATCTACTATCTGCTGACGTTTGTACTACCTTGTTTCATGATCACAAGTATAAACATTGTTGGCATCTTTTCACCTTACAACGACGCCGGAGACCGTGAGGAGAAGGTCACGATGGGTTTGTCCACTCTGCTCAATATGACTGTCATTCTCACGCTCATCGCCGATAAGATGCCCAAAAGCTCCGAGGGCATGCCCTTGTTAGGTAACTTTATTATTACTTCTTTTAATAATGCATTTTGGGACAATGTATGTTAACAGGAACTTACATCTTACTTCAAATTGGCATCGCCGCAGTAACCTCGCTGAATGCTGTCATTATTATATACCATAGCCGCAAATGGAACTTTGGAAAGCCAGTTCCTACATGGATTTTAATGGTGACTCAGTTGAATCTTCCAGAGCATCACTCTCATCGCAATGAAACAAAAACTGCTGACGACTTAACGGAGTGTTACAAAGTTAGTATTTTCGTTCCATTTTCTTGATTTTCAGTCAAAGTGTCTTAACAATAATCACGCCACAACGCTGGTTCTATATGAAATTGCGATAAATTTCTAACAGCATAATTCCTCTCCTCTTGAAAGTAGAATAGTAATGTTAGTATGTCGTAGATCGAATAGTGTTAGATATTACTGGTCAGTGTCCTAGGCTGATGGTTGTTCACAAGGAACCAAAGAGTTGGTGAAATCAATACCGACGTCATTGTGCTGCCATTCTGCGGGCGCGGCAGTTTGAAGGCGAAAGTAAAAATGGCATAATTAATTAATCTGCTGTTAGATAAAATAACATGCTTAGTTTTTGCAGCTCGAAAGCACTAATGAGAACGTCAACTACGCTCTGGCGAACGTCACTAACAAGCAAATAATAATTTTAACGGAAATTCAGTTTAGGTTTCATCAAATACTTGAACAATTGCATCAGAAAAACAAACAGGGAAATCTTCAGAAAGATTGGAAGCTCGTCTATGATCGCCTTGAATTTATTTTGATGTTCATTTATCTAGCTCTTAATTTGTTTGTTACTGTTGTTCTGCTTGCGGTTGGATATTCAAATCAATTCAAATAAACTGACGGATCGTTGACTGCTGTTGTTACAAATTTGCGCATGCTTCTTGTAGAAGCCATGAAAGAGGAACCTTTAACTGTCCGTGACAATTGAAGCGTTTATAGAGTATTGAAGCCAACCGGTGTACCAGACTTTAGTGTATCGTAATTCTTATTCTCTAGAAAGGCTAATGACAAAGGACTATAATCATGCATTCAGTTTGACCGCAACTGCTCATCAACTTGCTCATATTTGTCATATCAGTTTGATTGTTAGCAATGACACTATAAGTTCAGTTCCGCGTTTAAAGAAGTGTAAGATCTACGCAGCACGAGCTCTTTTAGTATCACAGTTATTGAGATGATCACAATTCTTAATTCAAAAGTTAACGAACAACTGACACCCATTCCACATTAGAAGCGAAGAGTCGTCGCTCTTACCCTTAATGTCGTCAACTCTGCAGTCAATTCAATACTGATTTGACAAAACTGAATGCAAAAATAACGATTTTTATGCATGGCGGTATAGTTGTGTGCGCGAGGAACAGAGGTGACATAAAAAAATGCAAAAAGGGTCCGTAAAATCTTGTTCAAATGATGTTACCCCATAAGCATAAATATTGTGGTGAGCGGTTGAAAATATTTGCCCTTCACATTTTTACACAAGGATTATCATCTTGCTGCGTTACTGACAAAGCAGGGCGCAGCCTGGGAAAGCTTGCACTTGGGTCACATAGACATCGCAGTTTAATCAGTAAAATTTTGCTCATGCAGAGTTGTTCAGACAGTAGTGTCAGAGCATATTGTGGAGTTGCTACTAAGTAGGTGGTTGTAGACCAGACCACAATATGAACGCCTTTCTATTATTTCTTCTTCTGGCGACTTTCAGTAGTGCCCTTGCGCTCAAATATGGGATGCCCTTAGTTCGTACCGAATCGCTGCGAAAGCAACTGATGCGTAAAGGAAAGTGGGAAGAATTTAAAGCGGCTAATTTGGCATCACGTGTTTCTGGTGGTCAGACCGTTATTGACTATGAAGACTTTTACTACAATGGCATTATTCAGCTCGGTACCCCTCCCCAAAACTTCAGTGTTCAACTTGACACTGGCAGCTCAAACTTGTGGATACCTGACAAGACGAACACACAAGCTATCTGCGGTAATTTTTGTGGGTTTATTCGCAGGCAAAGCCAGCGACACAGCCGCTGAGCTCCTTATAAAGAATTCATTAGAATACCGTCTCCAAAAAGCTGTCATTATATAATTTGCTCAAACAAATCTTGCTGTCCTAAAAGTAAGTTTATTAATAATCGGTCTTTCCCCCCGGAAGGAGTTCCATTCACTACGCACAGTTAAATCTAGATGCATCTGTACATATAGAGAACGTTACCTAGGTGAAATATTATGTTTCATGTTATGAGTGTTTCTGTGTAAGTGGTGTTTGGAAGTGAGTATTGGAACCGAATTCATATAACGTTTCACTGCATTCTTTACTACCGTAGCTAGTAAGTAGTCTGCACATCTTTGTAGCCAAAAAGGCAAAGTTTGACTCAAGTAAATCGTCGACGTACGTCACCAATGGTCAGTCGTTCTCCATTCAATACGGCAGCGGGCCTGCATCCGGATTTCTCGGCCAGGACAAGCTCTGCTTGGGCGATTCGTTGATTTGCTTCAACACGCAGGTACAATGTCAAATAAATCAAATTTTGAAAACTCTTTTTGTGACCTACATTTACTGGCTCATTGTAATTCATTTTTTAAACCGAGCGCTATAGAGAGAAACACCGTTATTGGGATTCTATTTAAATTCTTGACTACATATTAGAAGACAGTAACAATTACTTCTATTATTAAATTATTATTGAGAAAACCTGTTCAACGCCTAATGGTATTCATTTTGGACCAGCTCGGTGGTTGACCAAAAGCTAAAATAGTTATTTCTTAACACAAACCCATAAGCTTTTCACTGAATACCCACTAAGTTTTCGTACCTTTTCATCCAGCCCTACCCTGACTAAGACCGCTGTATTTTATAACAAATAATCGTTGCCTTTATTGTACAGGTATTTGCGCAAGCCACCAACGTCGGAAACTTCTTCTGCGATAACGATGGTTTTAACGGCATTCTCGGACTCGGTTGGCCATCGATCTCAGTTGATCATGTTACCCCACCGATGCAAAATCTTCTCCCAACACTCGACATGCCTTTGTTTACCGTCTGGCTCGATCGGTATGTGCAATGTGCAATGGAACATGTCTCATTAACGCATTTTTTCAAAAATTGCTCCAAAATGAGTTCTTTTCATTTGTTACTCTTCCTTCTCCAGAATCAATGAATGAAACTGCTGAAATTAGTTTTCACTCGGTCTGAACCTCTTATGTGCTTTAAGAAAGAAACTTCCTATTTTATTAAAAAATCAGCGAGAGCACGGGCTATCGAGTAGGAACACACAAGGTTCAGTTTTGTTCAATAATTGGCATGAAGGGGCTTGCTTCAATGTGAAGTAAATATTAGTTCTATCACTGTTTGAAACTATCTTCTCAGCTCACTGGAAAAGGTACATTATTTTGACATTCATACCCTTCTTGAAAATTTTAGAAAAGTTCCCAAGCGGCTTTCAGGCTGAGTAAGCATACATGACCTTGCTTAAAACTTCTCTCGACAGCTCCAAAAGGGAGAGAGGTTGCGTAAAATAACATATTTCTTTTATTATCATGAAGACAGCAGATGATTTGATATCTACTATACAATGTAATACGGTTTTTAGTAAGGGCGCAGTTGTGCAAAGTGCCGGTCTTTTCACGTACGGCGGCTTGGATACGGTGCACTGCTCTGCGCAAGTTAACTACGTTCCGCTGGTAGCAGAGACCTACTGGGAGTTTGCGTTTACGGGGTATGTTTTTACTTTCCCATCTTGAAATTCAATCCAACGTATCCAACTTCTTCTGAAGACAGCATACTGCTGTACTTAAAGATTAATTCTAAAGATATACAGACATACATCGTTTCACGGCTACTTTATACACAATAAAAATTATTATATTTATGAGACCAAAAATAAAAACTGAGGCAATAAATGGAGACGACATGAGTTTATGCGAAAACAGAAAGCTAAATGATTGAACAATCATTTCGCCCTCTTTCTTTTGTTTATTGTTTGAACGTTTGTTAAATTTCAGTGTTTCACACGGAAGCTATTCCCAAACATACAACTGGCGAGCCATTTCCGACACAGGTACTTCGTTCTTCGGCGGCGCTAAGCCAGTCATCGACGCCATCGCCAATAATACCGGCGCTGTCTACAGCAGTCAGCAGGGCCTAGTGTGTTCAATCATAATCTTATCTCAAAATTTATAGTTAGAACTAAAATATTTAATTAACGATATATTAAAAATAACTAAATAATAAAGAATGCTACATGAGTAGTACTAAAAACTGAATTACAGCAAATTCGTTTTTACATTTGGTAATAGCTTGTAAGAATAACAGCTGAAAAGAATACGATCTTAAAGAACGTTGTATTGTAACATGAATTAATAGTAAGTTGAGCAAACTATTTCAGTATTTGCTTCCATGCAGCGCGAGTGCCACTGCCCCGCCCATTGTCTTCACGATTGGAGGCATGCCGTACAGCATTCCGGCGTTCGAATACATTGAACCGGTGAGTTTGAAGGGAAACTACTATGCATTGGAAGCGATCGTCGCTTTTCACACTTCTATAATATTTTCTTCTGATTAATGAATATGCAAATATTAGTTAAACAAGCCTAAATGCTGCAATCATAAAAGCTGAGATTATTTTTTGAAGCTTATTAAGTAATTAAGTTTGAAAAACATGGTTGCAACCCTGGTTTACCATCTATCTTGATTAACTGTCTGCGGTTATGCATTCAGAACGATAAGAGATAATCTCATTTCCGTTTCTGCAATGTATTTAGCCTGTTTTTAAATAACTGATCGCTTGTTTTTTCCCTTTTTGTATTTTCAAATCGCTAATATACTACTGGCGAGTACACTGACATGTATGGCGAAGCATTTCAGATGAGTGTTGGCAGTTCTCAATGCTACTTGACATTCTTCACTATTGGCGGAGGAGGATTCGGTGTGAACTGGATTTTTGGAGATCCTTTCATTCGCACATACTGCAACATCTATCACATCGGCGGCCAGAAGATTGGTTTTGCATTGGCAAACCATTAGGTCTTTTTATATCGTCAATTAGTCTCGTCAGTAAGATGCATTTGAAGTTTATACCTATAGTTGCCGCAAATATTTTTGACACCAAAACAGATGTGACTCCGTTTCCAGTTCTGGATTAATCCTATACTCATTAATACAATTTGCCGCACTGGAATCGGACCGGAACGGGTCTTTCAGGTGTCTAGAATCTTTGCGTTCCCTATAGTCCCAGTCACAAATTCTATCAATAAAGTTAATCAAGTCTGTCTGTTTTACACTGCAAGCAAATGCAAATGCGCACAATGATTGGGAGATTGTCATAAGCCTGAATTTAGTACCATTTCCACTCTAAACTGGACATTATCCACATAAAATGAGATACATTATTACATCTATACCGAAAAAAGATATTCAGTATGATTTGAAAAGTGCCCAGTTCAAAGTGAAAGTGTAAGATAACAATAAAGTTAATAAATATCACGAAATTTTAAGCAACTGCTAGAAGCCAAGAGTCGAAAAATGTTCTCTTGGAGATCTGTTATATATAAGATTTAAAAAATCATGGTCCAAAAATGGGAAGCAGACGACGCTTTAATGTGAAAGATATTATCATTCATCCTAAAATATTAATCTTTTGGCGTATTAAAGTTCAGCGGGCAATTTAGCGCTGTTGTGAAGTTTTCAGGAATTATAATCACGTTAAGTAGAAGCTATTTTGCTCTGTATGAACATTATCAAAAATTTGAGTAAAACAGATTGAAATGACATTTGGGAAAATGGTAGAATCAAAGACTTGCTTTGAAATTTTCTCCAAATGGCATACTCGTTAAGTTCTTCTCACCATATTCTCCTGGAAGGCGAAATAGTATCTGTCGCAGGTTAAATACAGTTGGCGAGAGCGGATCCCGCTTAAGCTTTTCTTTAAAGAAATTATAGCTCCTGCGACAAAACACTTTTGGAAGAACAATATAGGGGCGTGAATATTTAAGTTAATATGCAATATCACTGCATCTTCTCAGGAAGTAGACATATTGAAAATAAAATTATAATTGTGTTGTGCTCGCAAAATGAATCCTAGCGCGCACTTTTATTTTCTCATTTAAACGGCGCGATCGTAAACATAATTGGGCTTAATACCGGAAACGCTTAATAATCTGTAATTGTGATATGAACTCTTCTTCAGTCTTCATCTTAATTCGATAATAATTCTCCTGCTTTAAGCAGTAATTTTTACATGGTCAGTTGAATAAACTATTAAAGTTATCAATCAGTCTGCAGGTGGATTGATAATAACTAGTCTGGGCAATGTGGCCCTGCGGTTGCCCAACGCAGATCTGCATGAGATAGCAAGGTCGCGCAGTTGCTCTTTGCTCGCGCGCACACTTTGCCCTTTAGATTCCACTCAGGTTGTGCGGTAGGCATACACACAACGCTGACGCGATTGCCTGCATGTTTGCCCGCTCGGCGCGCTTGCTTGGAAGAACCGCTGTGACGACATCGTCGTCGAAAGATGCTCGCTCTCTGATTGACTGGACGAGAAAAATGACTTCAAGTAAGATTAATACTTATCCTAACGTAAATAAATGACTGTTTTCGTCTCTCTGGTTTCTTTATAATAATTTTACTTCTGCAAGTTTTAGTTCAATCCTTAATTAATAATTTGAATTTTAAAATCTTTTTCTGCTTGATACTTGTGTTTGAATTGTGTTTTTTCCTCAGTATTATTCTACTTCATTTTATTTAGAACTAACCTACTTTAAGACTTGCACTCAACAGTTCTCATCTTTTAAAAGTGTCGTTTGTATTCAAGTTTGCAAATCTTTATTCGTAAAAATGCAAAAAACTGTTGAAATGTTGCACAAATTTCATTGGTTCCAGGTCTGGTTATTGCCGAAAAGGTTGGAGGAAAACAAAACATTGGACTGATTAAGCTCAATCGTCTCGACAAACTCAATGTTCTTAATGTTCAGCTGATTAAAGAAGTAAGAAAATGTTTTGCCGTCTCATTCCACTATTTCTCGCTTTTAGCTAGCAGTGGCGCTTGACGAATATGACAAAGATCCTGCAGTCAGAGCCATCATTGTCACAGGATCGGATAAATTCTTCTCAGGTAGCGAAGCATTCCTTTTCCTTTTGCAGTAACAAAAATATCTATTTAATTTTAACGGTTCTCTCTATATTTATAGCGTAGTGTTAATCGCAACATTTTTTTATATAATTTAACGAGTTTTACCAGGTATTATAGTCGGTTAGGAGAGGCCCATTTTTTAAAAAAAATTGCATATTTGCAAAGAATTATTTTCTTTTGCTTCGCACTTAGAGACTATCGGTGGAAGCAGTTTTTATAAACTTCAGGCGGCGCCGATATTAAGGAAATGCTGATGTTGGATTATGCAAACGCTTTCAAAGGACCGTTCCTGGAACATTGGACCAAACTGGCGGAAGTTAGGAAGCCAGTGATTGCCGCAGTTAATGGACTGGCTGTACGTACTCTGCAACATGAAAAGTGCAATTTTTCATTTTAAAATACCTTGCAGCGAGGCGGTGGATGCGAACTGGCTCTCATGTGCGACGTCATATATGCCGGCGATAAAGCAACTTTCGGCTTGCCGGAAATTACCATTGGAACTATCCCTGGTAAACGGTTCAGTTATTTTGGGGTCAGCGGAAGTAGTTATACGATTCTTGGATCAATCCTGACCATCGATCGCCAGTCCCATGACCAGAGGTGGATCCACCATCTTTAGACATGTTTTTAACTTTGACTCAGAGAGTCTTGGAAGTATAAACAAAGCTCTTACTTTGAAGCGGCAATCTTTCTTAAGGAAACAGTGGACGAATGGATTATGACGCTTATAATAGAGGGATGGATACCTTCAGTCTTCGATCGGGAACCAATCTCACATAACTAATGCTTATATAAAATGCAATTACGTGTACATTATTTTTATGCAATCGAACTCATTGTTGACTACCCGATTCCAGATTCAAAGTTCCATATATTGCGAATGCATTTAACATATCTAGCCAGCGCGAAAATTAATGAAAATGATGAAAGAGACCGTAAGAGGTCTCCTATTTTTCAAGTTTTGACTTTTCGTGCACTTCCAGCATGCGTTATTTATACACATAAAAAATTCATTGAAGGCGCTGGTGGAACACAACGACTCCCTCGCGCAGTTGGCAAGTCCCTCGCAATGGAAACAATTCTTTCGGGTAGTTTGATCTCGGCTGAAGAAGCAAAAACCGCAGGGATGGTTTCCAAAGTCTTCCCGGCCGATCAAGTAAGTAGCACCAGTTATTTTTGAGATATTACAGCAAACTAAATAATGATTAGTAACGCCAGCAAAATTTAATGCGGTCCGTTTCTCCACATGTGACTTTTATCGGTGATGAATAAATGACATCATTCAGCGTTTTAACACATTACTTTGCGGCCAATATTTAGATGTCATCAACTTTGAACATTATGTAATTCTATGCATTTTTCTTCCATTTTAAAAAATGTTTCAGCTGATTTTTATGCTTTAATGATTTAAAGACTAAAATATATGTAGTACTTTCACGAGTTGGCGACTGTTCCCTGCGCGGATGCACGTGCTTTTTTAAATTATAAACAAAGTTAATGCTTACACTGATTGGTCGATAAGTCGAATTTCTTCCAGCTAATTACCAAGGCAATTGAGTTGGGCGAGAAGATTGCCGAGCAATCACCGTTGACTACAATGATGGCAAAAGAGGCGGTCAACAGCGCGTTTGAGACTACTTTGGCCGAGGGGCTCAAGACTGAGAAACGCCTCTTCCACGCCACGTTCGCTACTGTAAGTGACAGTGAATCGTTTTATTTTGTTTTGCAGGTACTCCAAGGGTTCAAAAGTTAAAGGAAACTTGTAGCGATATTGGTTAATTTAGAATTTGATATCATTTTTGCAACTGATATCCTTGTACAAGAAATTCAAGCCAATAGACTGATATATCCTGTATTTGAATTTTGCAGGAAAGGAAATCAAATGAAGAAAATTTTTAGCATAAAATAAGATTGCAACAATGCATTATTACTTTCAAAAGCCTACTCAAACTCATACCCTAAACTCAATTTTGTGACAGGATAAAATACTTTGAACAACTTTTCGTTTGAGAGTTCAGTAAATCTGCCACTCAATTTGCATTCGTTAAACAAAGACGCAAAAGTGAAAAAAAGGCGAATGCGTAGCTATAAACCTGCGTGAAATTCCCCCAAGTACTAGTGAAAGTCGAACAAATTTCCGAGTAACTACCTGTTCTCATTGTATTTATATTTGAAAATTAAGGCATTCTCCATTTCGTCTTTCACAATCTAAAGATCATTTCGCCTTTTTTCAGTATTGATATTGAGCAGTTATCCTTCTTTGAAGCGCGTTATTATTACCAAAGCACTTTGAACACTAAAATGTTGATTTGTTTTGCAGAATGATCGCAAAGAAGGGATGACGGCCTATGCTGAGAAGAGAGCACCCAAGTGGACTGGCAATTAGACCCCATGTGTTTCCAGTCTGTGTATTCTTTAATGCATAAAGATTATACGCTCTTATCAGCGAGTTTTACTATTTGAAAATAAGTGCAAATATGTCTTTGACTAACGCTGATACTTCATGAACACTTTTTACTAAAACCACTGAAACTGAGTATATAAGTCTCAACTCAGTCGTCACCGCACTATCACAAGCAAAATTAGTGCTCAGATATAATTTCTCACTCTATTTCTCATTTCACAACATTCAACAGTCTTTTTAAACATGTCCCTAGTTGACGCACAAGCCGTACAATTCTCAACCTGAAATGCATTTTGAGAACATCGCAATTCCCAATTCAAAAATGAACAAGCAGGTAACACCCATTGAACACTTGAAGCAAGCAGTTGAAATTAAAGAGTGAGGAACAATGTCAGCTATTACGAATTTCGTCTGAAAATGCAGTCCATCTCACTATGAAGATAAGGTTTTATTTATTTTTAAAATGGTAAATATTTTGCAAGGAACAAAGCTAAAGTAGACGATCGGAGCATAGAATGCTAAATTCGAAGCTGATAAATGTCGTTGATACAATTTCATCGTTGCGATATATTAATACCATTGGTTAACTGCGGTAGTAGATCGCCTCGAACTGCATTTTGTAACTTTCGCACTCGATTTGTCAACTATGCAATTGATTTCATTGCCCATGCACCTTACTCCATCATCTCTACATTCAGCTCAGACGCTAATTTGAGGAAAACGAATGGAAACGTTTTGTTTTCTATGCATGGCGGTATAATTGCGTGCGAAAGGAGTAGAGGTGACATGGAAAAATGCAAAAATGCTCCGTAAAATGTTATTCAACTGACGTCACTCCAGAAGCATAAATATTGTGGTAAGTTGTTGAAAAATTTTGCCCATTTTGTTGTGACAGGATGATTATCATCTTGCTGCGTTACTGACAACGCAGGGCGCAGCCTGGGAAAGCTTGCACTTGGGTCACATAGACATCGCTGTTTAATCAGTAAAATATCACTCGTACAGAGCTGTTCAGACAGCAGTGTCAGAGCATATTGTGGAGTTGCTGCTTAGTAGGTGGTTGTAGACCAGACCACAAAATGAACGGGAATATTTTATTTCTTCTTCTGGCAACTCTAAGTTGTGCCCTTGCGCTCAAATATGAGATGCCCTTGGTTCGTGTTGAATCGCTGCGAAAGCAACTGATGCGTAAAGGAAAATGGGAAGAATTTAAAGCGGCAAACTTGGCATCGCGCGTGTCTGGTGGTCAGTCTGTCGTCGACTATGAAGACGAATACTACAATGCCGTAATTCAGCTCGGTACCCCTGCACAGAACTTCAGTGTTCAACTCGACACCGGCAGCGCAAACTTGTGGGTACCGGACAAGACAAACACACAAGCTATTTGCGGTAATTTTTTTCGGTTTATTCGTTGTTGAAACTCGCGTCATAGCGGCTGAAGTCTTTATAAAGGGTCTATTTATACTCAACCCTCCCCCTTCGGAAGACGTTCGGTTTAATGTGCGCAGTGACACTGAGATGCATCTGTTCAACATGCAAATATTACTACGATAAAATATTATAATTCGTGTAATAATGTGTTTCTGTAAGTGGCGTCTGCAAGTAAGTATACAAACCAAATTTATATAACGTCCACTGTGTTCCCTAATATAGTACCAAGTAGCTTGCCTATCTTTATAGCCAAAAAGCCAAAGTTTGACTCGAGTAAATCGTCGACATATGTCGCCAATGGTCAGTCGTTCTCCATTCAATACGGCAGCGGGCCTGCATCCGGATTTCTCGGCCAGGACAAGCTCTGCTTGGGCGAATCGAAGCTGTGCTTCAACACGCAGGTTTGAAGACACGTTTATCTCTGCTTCCATAACTCGCTTAATTGAAGTGCGTTCGTTGGCTAACCGTGATCAGTTATTGAACATGTGCGCTTTAAAGAGCAGCACTGTAACTGTGATTCTGTTTTCGCTCCTAATCATGCAAAAGACGACATTAATAACTTATGCAAGCATGAATTATTGTTAAGAAAAGCCGGTAGGAGGCTTGCCGGTTCATTGTAGGAAAAAGTAGCGATAAAACGATAAAAGAGCCGATTCTGAACCCAAATCCACTAGCTTTCATACTAAGAGCCTGACACATCCTCATGCCTCTTTATCCAGCCGTGCTCATAATTGAAATTAGGGAAAAATTTAATAAAGCTTTGCCTTTCCTTTCGCAGGTATTTGCGCAAACCAAGATTATCGCAAACATATTCTGCGAGCTTAATGGTTTTGACGGCATTCTCGGACTCGGCTGGCCATCGATTTCAGTCGATCATGTTACCCCACCGATGCAGAATCTTCTCTCCACGCTCGACATGCCTTTGTTTACCGTCTGGCTCGATCGGTTAGTGCGATGTGCAATGGAACTTCTCTCTTCAACGCATTTTTTCAAAAATTGCTCCAAAACGAGTTACTTTGATTCTTGAGAAAGGAAGGAGTAACAAGTGAAAGTATGAAACTGCTGAAATTAGTTTTCACTCGGTCTGAACCTCTTATGTGCTACAAAAAAGAGACACAGTGGTTTATTCAAGAATTAGAGAGAGCACGGGCTGTGCAGCAAGAACTTGTGCGGTTTAATTCTATTCAGTAATTGGTCCGAAGGGCGCTTGCAAGAGTACTGATTTAAAACCACGTTCATTTGTATTTGAAATCATTTTCTCATACCATCTGAAAAAGTTACACTACTCTGACATTCGTACCCTTCTTGAAATATTCACAGAGTACTGAAGAAGCTCTCAAGCCAATTCAGCAAACGCTGCTTTGTTAAAAGTTACTCCCGATGGCTCCTAAATGGGGAAGAGGGTTGCGTGAAATGCAAAATTCTTTTATTATCATGAAGACAGCAGAAGAAGTTTTGATATCTACTATACAATGTAATAAGATTTTCAGTAAAGGCGCTGTCGTGCAAAGTGCCGGTCTTTTCACCTACGGCGCCTTGGATACGGTACACTGCTCTGCGCAAATCAACTACGTTCCGCTGGTAGCAGAGACCTACTGGGAGTTTGCATTTACGGGGTGTGTTTTACTTTCCTATCATGAAAATTAATCCAGCGTATTTAACTTCTTCTGAGGATAGCGTACTTCAATACTTTAGGATTGATAAAAATAAATTCTACACATAGTTTATTCATGGCTGCTTAATACGCAACAATATTCAAGACTTCTATTCAACTAGAAATAACATTGAATACGAGAAATTGAGGTGGTAGGAATTTTTGCGACAACAGAAAGTTAGATGAATGATTCATCATTCCGCTCTTTTCCCTGCATTTATCGTTTACATTATCGTGTCACTTTCAGCGTTTCGCACGGAAGCTATTCCCAAACATACAACTGGCGAGCCATTTCCGACACGGGTACTTCGTTCTTCGGCGGCGCAAAGCCAGTCATCGACGCCATCGCGAATAATACCGGCGCCGTCTTCAGCAGCCAACAGGGCCTTGTGCGTTTAATGAGAATCTTTTGTCTTCTTGGCTCAAAAATCCTTTTTTATTTCTTAAAGTTAGTATCAATGACAAAATGAAAATTGTCTGAAATAATAACTGTCAACATAATTAAGTAACTGAAGAATAACTAATTTGTTGATAATTTCGTTATTATTTTATGAGAATAATAGGTGATATGAATGTGAAATCAAAAAAATCATTTAATATATCGAACCGTTTCAGTATGTACTACCGTGCAGTGCGAGTGCCACTGCCCCGCCCATTGTCTTCACGATTGGAGGCATGCCATACAGCATTCCGGCGTTCGAATACATTGAACCAGTAAGTTAGAAGAGAAATGACTGTATATTCGGAAATAATGGCACACGCTAAAATACTGGCTCAAGCGGAAATAGTGGCACAGAGTAGAAGGGGATTGAAAGAATAGTGGCACATGCGCCACTAATTTTTGCGTGTTGATATGGAACAGGGTGACCATAGAGTCAATAGGGATGCAAGAGATTGCGATTCAGTGATCTCATTGCAGCTATGAACGGGTTTTTTCAATATGTTGCTGTTGTGTTCTTCAAAAAACCAGTAACACGATGCTTTTTCGTTCATAAAAAGACCATTTTCCTTATCTTAGTGATGATGACATATGTTAAGCAAGAGGTTGAAATAATAGTGACACACTCTAAAATAGTAGCACAGGGTGGAGAGTGATTGAAACAGCAGTGGCACAGTGCTGTTATTTCCGAAAAAACGGTATTATGCGTTGGAAACGATCGTCACCTATGTCACTTCTTTAATGTTTTATTTGATTAATAAATTAATAAAAAATAATTATTTATGCCAGAACATCCTAATCACCCAGCGAATGAGATTTTGTTTTGAAATTTTATTAAATAACTAATATAGCTTAAAAAACGTAGTTGCAATACTGGTATGCAGTCTGTCATATTTAATTGTCTAATGTTACGTATTATATACGCTATGAATTAATAATCAAGATTTCATTTCCTCAATGTATATAAGCCTGCTATTACATAATTGCTCACCTGCTTCACAACCCTATAACATATCGAATCATGATAACAGTATTGTTACTTCTACTATCATGGATGGCAAACCGTTTCAGATGAATGTGGGCAGTTCTCAGTGCTACTTGACATTCTTCACAATTGGCGGAGGAGGATTCGGTGTGAACTGGATTTTCGGAGATCCTTTCATTCGCACATACTGCAACATCTATCACATCGGCTTCCAGAGGATTGGTTTTGCACTGGCAAATCATTAGGTCTTTTTAAGTTGTCAATTAGTCTCGTCAGTAAGATGCATTTGAAGCTTATAATAAGTCCTAGTCACAAATTCTATCAATAAAATAAATCAATTCTGCCTGGTTTCTATTCGAGTATGAGCAAATGCGTCAAGTGTGTGTTGCGATCATCGTTCAACAGAATTTTATACTATTTTCACATTACACCGAGCACTACATATTATACAGGATGCATTGTTACGTCTGCTTCAAAGAAAGATATTCAGTGCAGTTCGTAGAGTGTCTAACCTAGAGTGGAAATGGTAGATAAGAACAAAGTCAGTAATCACTGCGTCAACTTAAGCAACATCTACAAGCCGAGAGTCGAGAGTGTATTCGTGGAGATTAGATATGTGTACGACTTGAAACAATTCTTCTGTCCACAAATTAGAAGCAAGCGATATTTGAACGAGAGAGATATTGTACAACCACCAAATATTCGTTCTTTGGCGTATATAGGCTCAGCGAACAATTTATGAGTGTTTATTGTCATACTTAGTAGCCGCTCCATACAGGAGAAGGTTATGCAGCAAGTTTCATGGGAGAAACATATTGAAGCGATGATGTTAATTTTGCATTCCTGATAAAATTTGCATAAGTTGTAATATAGCAATCTGAAAAATGTTAAGAAACCAACTGATTAATCCTTCAATCATCAAATAATTTGGTATGAATATAAGATGAAGATATCGCGTGAATAAGAGAGAAGAAGAACAACGTTTTTGGGTAACCTATAAAATAACGCATTATCCTATTATATGGAAGCTATTGAGCAGCTCAATATGAGAGCTTATAAAGGTTTGCTTTAAATCTTACATTTTTATTCAATATGAACATTAAATAGCAATGCGTGAATCGGAACTGAAAACAGAAACTTACGGAAAATATTTTAGAATGAGTAACGTACACTCGGGTCAGATTGTCGATTTCCATGAACAACACTTGCACTAGGCAAAAAATGCCCCAGATGTTGGAGAATTTCGAAAGAATTAACGGATGGTCCTAATTTGAAATAATAATACTATGCATCGCTCCGCATACATGTCAACAAGCAAAGCGGTAGGTTATAGATGTCGACCTTTTGTGTGTATGTCTGTATCGTCACGCTCTATTCATATTGACGAAGAAGGGCGCAGCCTGGGAAAGCTAGCACTTGGGTCACATGGACATCGCAGTTTAATCAGTAAAATATCACTCGTGCAGAGCTGTT
>NIUQ01002719.1:0-20854 GCA_002796945.1 Plectus sambesii
CATTCACTCGGGATAAGACCTGCATTACTTAAGTTTGGAGCAAATAACGCTCTCTTGTTTATCATTGCTCGTCGCTGTTCTCTTAACCGCATTATCATGCGAGTCTTATGAGAAAGCTATCCAAAGGAGCAGCTGATTGATTCTTATATGCGAAGCTCGTCCGAGTGAAAATTTCTGAAGCAATGCCTTTGATCAAGGGGAATGCTGTAGCATGCTCCTGAGGGACGAGGTTGTGTCACCCTTCCTCCACATCAAACATTTGTAAACTGATGCAGGCCAAAGTTATTGCCACAAGACAGCCAAAGTTTAGTTACCATTTTCAGATCTTGCTTTTTCGAAACGTTTGATGTCAAAGTGAGCTTATGTTCACTAGTTATTCAATTAATTGAAAATCATCGAGTGTGTCTGAAAAGAATTCTGCCACCTTCATAATCCAAGACATCGAAATGGCAGCTCCCGCCAGTCCCACTCCCCACATCCTAACTGTGGCCATATAAATGCTAAACACAAATAGCTACAAATAACAATTGTCCTAAGGCACAAAAGAAAGCGATTGAAATTAATCGCTATGTGAACTTCAAGTTGACTGAATTTGACATGTTGATGCTGCGAACAATGAGACACGAAATCATCAAAATGTGGACTGTAACAGTGTTGAAAAGTGGTCTGCTATGATAAATTCTTAGGGTTGTTATTTGCTGTAAATGTCATGTGATCAACTGTTCAAATATCACGAGACCAGTTGTTCATTACTCTTCAGCAAAAATCATTGAAGGGTGATAAACAACGTTCAATTAATCGAAGGAAAAGCGTCATACGCTTGTTCTACCTACGCTCAAAACTGCATACTAATGCTTGCCTATAAATCGCAATCAACAGCTTTGCTTCTTCACTCGGATAACGTTACCGTGTCCCGTGGCGCTAAGAGAAGCCATCAAGACTTAGGTGGTTTCAGTCCGGTTCTAGCTACGCGCTTGTACTGACAGGTACTGTTTTTTGTCTTTTCGATACCATCACCAAACGAACAATCGGAGGGTAAAAATTTCGTGAACGTGAGAATACAAATTAGGATGAATCATTTCAACGTACAGCTTCGAGTCTCCTTCCGCCGTTAGTGGTGGCAATGAGAAATTCCAGAATCGAAAGCATTTTAACAACATTATCAGAATAAGTTCTGTTACTCGTAAATGTCACCTAAATCAAAAATTTGCATCGAAATACCGTAACCCTATGCTAGAAACAGTATACACAATTCGACAGCACATTCTATGTTTATAATTTGTTCATTATCTTAGAGAACTTTTGCTACAGGCTTACCGAGTTTTTAAATTGATTGTCAACGGGAGATTACGAATAATTACAATAATCTGCTTGAAATAACGAAATAATTCTTAAAAGAAACTGCCAAAGGAAGGACATGTTAATCATTTAGATGAAGTAAACCTTTGAGGGCGTTGAACATTCGATAATGAACGTATACTAATGTTGATTAACCAGCCATCAATGCTAACTGTTATTGTCTTTTTTAGCACAGATCGAGACTTTTTGACGTGGTTAAGACAAGAAGAATCAAGTTTCAAGACAAAAATAGTCACGTGTCAAGCCAAAGACAGTTTGGTGATATTTACTGCAAGTACCGTTTGTTTGACAGCATTATCACTCACGTAATATTAGGATATCCCAATAGTTTATGCACTCGCCGTGATTTCAGTTACTATTTGCCCAACGTTGTCGAAACATCATCAGACCACAGCTCCACTTTTGAGACAAAGGCAACTTTGCGGACTTACTAGCGACCTCATAAAACTTTCCAAACTCGTAGCAGGTTTCTCTAATTCAGTGTCAAGTTGGTGCGTGCCATGTACATGATTTTTCAGAAGCTTTTTCATCGTTTCGTTTGTCGTAGTTACACTTGCATTTTTTCCAGTATTCCAAGCTAGAGCTGATTTACATTTCCCAAGCTAAAGGTAAGCTTCTTCAGTTTTCTTTAGTAGTATTTGCACGGTAACCGCCAAAATTTTGATGACTAAAGGCTGTTGTGACGTCTTTACACTGTTGTTAGTTGTCGCCATTCTTTCACACAGTTTTATTCTATCAGGTACCAATATAACAGAAACAACTCCATACCACGGTGGTTTAGTGAAAAAAGTGAGATAACCAGGAAAAGCTGACTTTCTTTCTCAAAAGCTATAGCAAGCGAGTAAAACTAGCAAGCGTGTGCTTCATTGGGTTTAAAGATAACACATCACGATAAGGACAGCCGTGGTTCTAGGTATGTGGTCAGCTGATATAACGAGTCCGTATTGTATACATTTATAGTCTTTAGCTTTTAGCAACGATCGACAGTTTTTGGCGTGGTTAAGTGTGTCAAGGCAAAGACAATTCACCGATATTTTCTGTAAGTTCCTTTTGTCTGACAGTATTATCGCTCGCATAATAAAAGTTTCGTATTCCAAAGGCTCATGTATAGGGGGTAATTTCTGTTAATATTAGCCAAAGTTTACTGATTCATCATCAGACTACAGCCGAGTTGTTTAGATAAAAGAAACCTTGCGTGATTACCAATGGCATTATAAAAGTTATCAAATTCGTTACGAAAGAATTCTCAGATTTGGCCCAGAGTTGGTGCATGCCAAATTTAGTGTTGCTCGCATAACTGTTCACATCTCGTTTAGATTTAGCAACGCTCGCAGTTTTACCAATTTTCCGAGCGAAAATCATTGAAGGATTATAAATGCCTTTCAATCAATTGTAGGAAAAGTATCATTTGCACATTTCTACCAATGCGCTAAGACTTTAAATCCTTTGCGAAAGAAACGATCGCTAACAGCTTTGTGCCTTCACTCAGCATTTAAGGTAGTATCTTATGACGCTAAGAAGAGCGTCCCTGAAATTAGATTAGAACTGCGCAAGTCTCGATAGCCTCACTTAGCGTCATAATGTATGGTTTCATTTACTGAGTGAAGGCACAAAGCTGATGGCTAGCGATCTATTCGTAAGAGTTACTATGAGTAATAACGCGTAGGTGGTACATGCAAATGACGCTTTTCTTTCGATATATTGAAAACTGCTCATCATCCTTCGGTAATTTTTGCTTGGAAAACTGAGAAAACTGCAAGTGTAGCTTTACCTGTTGAAACGTGAACAAGTTTGCGAACAACCATATGCACTGAAGAAAAGAAGTTTCAGCGGATGAGCGTTAGCTCATAATTTTCTGCGTAGCTGCTCAATCAAAAAGCGCTTGACTCTAAGCTATAGTTGCGCGTGTACCCTGACGACATTTGCATATCTATCTTTTATGCATGTCGAAAACAGAAAAATTGCCTATTTTTTCTGTTTTTGCACTAACTTTTGTCATAAATACAGCGAAAACAGATGGGCCCTTATGCGAAAAACAGAGCGATTTGCACGTCTTTTATCTGCTTTCAACAAGCAATATGCATGCGAATAACAAACAATGGTTTGCTGAATCTGTTTTTGCTATACGCAAATTATAGCGAAAACAGATTTACAGCCAATCTGTTTTTGCTATGTTTATGCGTATAACAAAAACGGATTTGCCTCCAATCTGTTTTTGCTATATTTTGCGTATAGCAAAAACAGATTTGCAAAAAGAGCGAGGGGGCGGGGCGGGGCGAGGGGACAACGAAACCTTCACTTGGCTACAGTATATAAACCGTAGCGTATTCTGCACCGAAATCACATCTTAAGAGTCGCTTTTAGGGCTTCTCCACTGACTCATCCCCTGTGAGAGATACCTGACACCGTAATTGAAAGAAATAGTGCTCACATGTGTCGAACATAAAAGTGAGCCCAGCTAAAAGTGATTCAAAGTCTATATTAGCCGCTAATACTGAGTCCTCTGGTTAAACTGGAATCCTTATTAGCTTCGTTCTTATTTCAAGGTTAATAATGAGTTAGAGTTAAGCAGTCAATTGTGAGATCAGTTCTTGTACGTGCGAAGAGTTAAGTGGTCGGATAATGGAAGCAAAAGAGAAGAGAGTAAAGCAGAAATCCGGAAAAGATTACCAGTACCGTGGATTCGACCTGTATATTGCATATCGTCCACTGTGTCCTTCTAACTCCCACAGTGTTCCTTCATTTCTATAAAATGGTAGCTTTTCCAGTCAGATGTATATATAGATTTTAGGGAAAATTTGCTCTATAATCTGTAACAAAAGTGAATCTAATAAAGCCTTAATTTGAGAAAGAGATTTCAATATAAACCGTTAAAATAATTCAGACTCAATAATAGAGGCTTAAAGTGATTCAGATTCAAGTTTAACCGAACTCACTTTTATGGTTGTCACCAGCGTCCTCTTTCTTAGCGCTACTCACAAATGAAAGTAACATGTATGGCAATAAAATCGAAAGTGTTCTTTGTAGAGTATCAGATCCAGTTTAAGCAGTTAAAATTAAAAGAACTTGCGTTTACGCCCTAACGAGGAAAGAAGCATCAGGTGTCTTATGGCAAGCTTGCATTAAGAAGTATTATATTTGAGCGCAGAAGCATGAAATAATGTTTCGTAAGATCGTACCTCTAAAAGATCAATTGGGCTGGTTTCATATGGCATACTATAGCTAAATTCGTACTTAAGGCTCTACTTTATCATTCCGTTAAGTACAACTTAAGCTAAAATACGCGATATGAAACCGCCCCCCTGTTTCTGCTTCTTGCATTGCTTCTTCTAAACGATGTCACCTATCACTCACAAGGGTATTAGCTGGTTAAAGATCTCTAAAAGCGACTCTAGAGGTGGATTTTTTGGTACACACTACGCTACGGTTTAGATACTGTAGCCGAATGAAGACTTAGTCGTCGCCCCGCCCTGCCCCGCCCCTCGCTCTTCATGCAATCGATTGGCAACATATCTGTTTTTGCTATGCGCATAAATATAGCGAAAACAGATTTGCAACCAATCTGTTTTCGGTATTTTTATACGTATAGCAAAAACAGATTGGCTGCAAATCTGTTTTCGCTATATTTTGCGTATAGCAAAAACAGATTTAGCAAACCATTTTTTTGTTATTCGCATGCATATTGCTTGTTGAAAGCAGATAACAGACGTGAAAATTGCTCTGTTTTCTGCATAAGGACCCATCTGTTTTCGCTATGTTTATGACAAAAGTTAGTGCAAAAACAGAAAAAAGAGGCGATTTTTCTGTTTTCGACATGTATAAAAGATAGATATGCAAATGTCGTCAGGGTACACGCGCATATAGTGCTACTTGCGAATGTTCTCCAATTTAGCCACACTACCAGCAGGGAAACTTAAAAGCCGGTGGCATTCATTCCTAAACTAGCCTACACAGCATTTCATGCCGTTTAATTCCTAAGAAGATTCTTTGGATTTCAAAGTGTAGGAATTAATTAGTGGAAGCTTAAAGAGGAGGAGGGAATGCTAATTGTAGAGAAAGGCATACAGGTTAAAACTTTCACAAAAATGAAAAATTGTGTCAGGAATATGAAGCGATGTATCATTGTTAAAAATGATCACATTTCCTTTTATGAATAATGTTATGGTGCGCGTGTACCTTTACGACATTTGCATATCTATCTTTTATGCAAGTCGAAAACAAAAAAACGCCTCTTTTTTCTGTTTTTGCACTAATATTTGTCATAAATATAGCGAAACAGATGGGCCCTTATGCGAAAAACAGAGCGATTTTCACATCTGTTATCTGCTTTCGACAAGCGATATGCATGCGAATAACAAAGAAATGGTTCGCTAANTCGAAAACAAAAAAAACGCCTCTTTTTTCTGTTTTTGCACTAGTTTTTGTCATATGCATAGCGAAAACAGATGGGCCCTTATGCGAAAAACAGAGCGATTTTCACGTCTGTTATCTGCTTTCGACAAGCGATATGCATGCGAATAACAAAGAAATGGTTCGCTAAATCTGTTTTTGCTATACGCAAAATATAGCGAGAACAGATTTACAGCCAATCTGTTTTTGCTATACGTATAAAAATACCGAAAACAGATTGGTTGCAAATCTGTTTTCGCTATATTTATGCGCATAGCAAAAACAGATATGCCGCCAATCCATTGCATAAAGAGCGAGGGGGCGGGGCGGGGCGGAGCGACGACTAAGTCTTCACTTGGCTACAGGATCTAAACCGTAGCGTAGTGTGTACCAAAAAATCCATCTCTAGAGTCGCTTTTAGAGATCTTTAACCAGCTAATACCCTTGTGAGTGATAGGTGACATCGTTTAGAAGAAGCAATCCAGGATGCAGAAACTTATTTGGGCGGTTTCATATCGCTTACTTTCGCTAAAGTCGCACTTGACGGAATGATAAAGTAGAGCCATAAGTACGACTTTAGCTATAGTATGTCATATGAAACCAGCCCAATTGATCTTTAGAGGTGCGATCTTACGAAACATTATTTCATGCTTCTGCGCTCAAATATAATACTTCTTAATGCAAGCTTGCAATAAGACACCTGATGTTTCTTTCCTCGTTAGGGCGTAAACGCAAGTTCTTTTAATTTTAATTTCTTATACTTTATCGGATACTCTACAGAGATCTCTTTTGACTTTATTGCCATTTACACGTTACTTCCATACGTTAGTGGTGCAAATATAGAGGACGCCGATGACGACCATAAAAGTGAGCTCGATTAAAGCTGAATCTGAATCACTTTTAGCCGTCATTATTGAGTCCGAATTATTTTAACGGCTTAAATTGAATCCTCTGTCTAGAAGTGAGGTTTCACTAGATTCCTTTTTGTTACAGGTTATAGAGCAAATCCTTCCAAAAATCTATATAAGTGATTGGAAAAGCTACCATTTTATAGAAATGAAGGGACACCGTGGGCGTCAGAAGGATACAGGGGGACAGTATACAATATACAGGTCGAATCCACCGTACCGATATTCTTTTTCGGGTTTCTGCTTTACTCTCTTCTCCTTTGCTTCCATAATCCAACCACTTAATTCTTGTCAAGCACAAAAAGTGCTCTCCCAATTGACTGCTTACCTCTGACTCATTCATAAACTTGAAATAAAAATGAAGCTAATGAGGATTCAAATTTAGCCTGGGGATTCGGTATTAGCGGCTAAAACAGATATCGAACCACTTTTAGCTGGACTCACTTATGTGTTCGATACTGGTGAGCACTAATTTTTTTGCTAATGGTGTCACCTATCTCTTACAGAGGTATTAGCCGGTAAAGACCTCTAAAAGCGGCACTAGGGGTGGATTTTTTGGTGCATTCCACGCTAGGGTTTAGATACCGTAGCCAAATGAAGGTTTCGTCGTCGCCTCGCCCCGCCCCGCCCCTTCGCTCTTTATGCAAATCTGCTTTTGCTATACGCAAAATATAGCAAGAACAGATTTGTCGCCAATCTGTTTTTGCTATGCACATGAATATAGCGAAAACAGATTTGTTGCAAATCTGTTCTCGCTATATTTTGCGTATAGCAAAAACAGATTTAGCGAACCATTTCTTTGTTATTCGCATGCATATCGCTTGTCGAAAGCAGATAACAGACGTGAAAATCGCTCTGTTTTTCGCATAAGGGCCCATCTGTTTTCGCTATATTTATGACAAATATTAGTGCAAAAACAGAAAAAAGAGGCGTTTTTTTTGTTTTCGACTTGCATAAAAGATAGATATGCAAATGTCGTAAAGGTACACGCGCATTATGGCAGTCTCATACAGCATGGAAATTAATTAAAGTCATACCAATTTTCTATTAAGTAAAGAGTTACAAAACGCAGTTAGAGTTAATGTAAAGGATTTTTTTCGCAAAATAAGTTAATTTGGCTACATAATCGGTGATGTAACGTGCAAACACTACTTGTCAAGATTATTATACAGAGTCATTAAGTTTGGTAGGGGTTTGTTTATAATCACTTGCTAGTGGGCAGCGAGCGTTAGTTCGTAAAACCAGATTCTCATGTCTCCATCATACGAAATCTGGTGGCTCATACACACTGTTTTGACAATTTCGACGACACTTGATCATGCTTTGCGAGCATGAATATTCAAAAACGAAACTCGGAGACCTTAAGTCTCTGTTTAGTTCAATAAAATGCTTAAGAAGCCATAAAGAAGAGAATTGTTGAAAATTTCAAACTCTCTCTGAAATACGGCTTCGCCTGTAATTTTATCATGTTTTTTGACCGGATTCTCCTTTAAACGGAAAGTAACTGCAATATCAAGAGTGTTGTGCGGATCTTTATTTTAGCAAAATGACAACGCAGCAGGAAAAAGGTGTATCGCTACGTGTAAAGCAAATTAGTAGAAATTTTGACAAATTTCTGCAAAAAAGCATCCATCGCTTTTTAACACCAAAAAAATGGACGAATTTCGAAATTGCTAAACATCTACTCACCATCATGTTTTGGTTCATGGTATATTTCATGGGAAGTTATCTCACTTTCATATTATTGCTACAACTGATAAAGGAATATCAACAACAACCGACGCTTTGGCAAATGGAATACAAGATAAATACAACGGATATGAGTGTTCCGGATTACACGCTTTGTATTGAGGGACCTATTTCATAAAACTGTCATACACTGAGAATTAAAGAACTCTGTCTGAATTCTGCATTGTCAGCTTCAGGCTCAGTTTTGCAAATAGTACTTGGAATGATGAAAATGCAGAATTCAGACGCAAATAGTTCCGTTTTTAATTCTCAACAGCTTTATCAAATTGGTCCCAGGTTGACGCCGATGTGCTCTTCAATTCTACCGTGCCTATGGAAGATTACACGGAAGCGGTAAATACGTTCATTGAGAGTTCAACAAAAAAAGGCGTTTTTCAAATTGATCCCGAAGCAATTTTTGCAAAAGAAACTTACATCGTCGTGTGGAAATATCTGTCAATGATGTATGAGGGCGAATCGCTGAATGAAATGGGCAAAAATCCATTCAACAATACTGAGTATCAAAATGACGAAGAATGGATTGCGCTGAAGAATGTTCTTTTGCCTAACATAGTTGCCTTCAATATCACACTGGACCAGTTGAAATCGACGTTTGATGGAAAATTCAGGAGTTTTAGCGGCCAAGAGGATAGTCTTTATGAATCAAGCTGCCTTCTTTTTCTTCAAGACACTGAATTATATGAAGAGCAATGCTCGTCGTCTGGCCAGTACATTACATTCGTTGGATCTAACCACCTATGCTTTAAAGTGCGCGATCAAAAAGTCGCATTATTTTCTAATCATGAAGGATTAGCGATGGATAAAATTGAATTATCTGATGATGAAATAAATGGACTTAGCACACGGAATCCCTCATTGACGATTGATTTCAGCGGAGGATGGACACCGCCCGACGTATCAATTGCAAAAAAGAGCAACGAGATCATCGCGTTTAATTACGACCAACGGGTTGATATTTTTATCACCCCAGAAAACGTTATGAACTACATGGCCAATAAGAACGGAAAAGGTGCCTGTTCGAACGAATACACATTGACGGGATGCTTGAACGAATGCCGAATTCAGCTGATTCAAAGCATATGCGGCTGCTTGCCCATGACACTTTCTACACGAGACCAAGACAATAGATATGAATTATGCACCTTCGAAAAGTATGAGAAATGTCTGAAGTACACTGGCGACGAAGACAGCGAGTGCAAAGCGAAGTGTTTTCCGAAGTGCGGAAAGTTGAATTATTATTTCAGTGTCCAATCATTTCCCTTTCCATGGCCACCGCCCAGCGCACAGTTCTACTTTGAATCGTCTTCTTACGTCGTTTTCACAGAAATCCCCAAATGGTCATTTGAAGAAATTGTTGGCGCAATTGGTGGAGCGCTGGGCTTATACCTTGGGCTTGACTTTATCATGCTTCTCCAGTTCGTTTTCGATCCGATTTTCATGGTCATTCGTAGATGTATCTCATCTAAAAATGCCGTAGTCGACACCGAAGCTCTTCAAATTCAAGAAAGCACAGAGGAAAAAAGTCGCTTTGAAAAGTTTCGAAAATTCATTAAGAAACGTATTACAGCGGAAAATATATCATCACGATCAATGTTTGCTACTTACCTAATCGAAAAGTTATTCTTGATAGTGCTGTACACTGGCGGCGGAATTCATACTGCATACCTATGCTATGGATTGTACCAAGAGTATACGGAAAAACCCATTTATTCTAGCATAATACTGAAGAATAATGAGCCAGTCGCATTGCCAACGCCAATTCTGTGTATGTATAGTGCGGGACAATTTTTGGAAATATTGGATAACATAATATACAATAATATTTCAGTGAATTACACTGATCTGTTAACCGAATATTTCAGTCAAGAAAGTATGACTGGATTAACATTACTCGAAGAAGAAAAATGGCCATTGCCTCTTCTCGGCATTGCCTCACACTATTTTGCCATTATGAACGCGGTAGAAGCGTATGGAGTGTCCGCAGCGCTTTATGAACGAGAAATCAGTGGATATTATAACATCCGATCCATTTACAGCAGCCATTTTAAGGGATTCTCCTGTAAGTTCCATTTTAAGTTGTATTTAAAGTATATGACGCGTACTGATATCTGTAGCCTGTCTTATTTTTCAAAGTATATGTCAGTGCCCAGCATTACGCCATAGTAATACCTGCAATAGATCTTGTGTGCCCAAATATATCCTATTACTCGAATTCAAAATAACTTATTCTTTTTACAGTTTACAGTGTAATTCTGTACGTCTCCGCATTTCTCTTCTGAACGCAAAAGATATGGTTCCTTATTAAAAAATTATGAACCTATGAAGCAAATTTATATTTGGCTATTACAAAAGCCCAGCTCGGCTGTTTGAAAAATTTTGCCACAGTTATAGGATTGAGCCGAAATTTAAGATAGCTGTTCTCTCAGCATTTGAATTCTTCTAAATTTGTACAAGTTCGGCAATCGATGACCGAGATATAGCCTAACAAACAAATGCAATAGCTTTTTGACAACGAGCCCTCGAAGTAAATGAAACGACCAAAGCTTAAGCACTATTGTAGGATGTCGCTTGGTTGTCCCGCGACCGCGGTACGAATTGTCTATTTACAAGACATTTATTCGACCCGACCGGTCCGGACCACACCCAAAACGTACAACAACTCTCTCTTACTTCAATCGATCACCACACAATAACACGAGGAAACCATTCCAATCCCATACAATCGTGTCGGGACATTTGTTATCGGCGGGCCAATTCGACTCCGTAGGCGAACGCCTACAGTATTTATTAATTGGATAATATTGAACAAAACTTTAGATCTGCCTAAGATTCTACTGGAGTGTATCGCACAGTTATTAGTATTTTAAAGTACAGCGACACCTGTCACACTGCGAACGAGACATTGGGTCGGTTCCATATCGCGTACTCTAGCTAAAGTCATACTTAAGGTCTATACTTTATCATTGCATTAAGTACCACTAGAGCTGTAACGGGATCGGGGTAACCCCGGACCTTGCGGGGTGACCCCGACCCCGACTTTTGAAATTAACCTCGACCCGTCCCCGACCCGAATTTTTGGAATACCCCGACCCCTTTTACAGCTCTAAGTACGACTTTAGCTACAGTGCGCGATATAAAACCGATTCATGGACTGTGCACTGAGCTTAAGCTCAGGCGATTACATCATCAATCAAGATCCACAAAATTCGTCACGGTCTCTAAACTGAATGCCCAGACTTTTCCCGTGGGAAATTTGCAAGAACCAAATTTACCAAAACCATGTACCCATCCATCTCGATAATATATAGAAGCAAATATTGATGAGAATATCAACCCTGATAAACAAAATGCTCGCTACATAGCGTATTTGACTATTAAAGCGGCTATCATCATACGTTAGCGCAAGGCGGTGCTCATTGTGTTCATCTCGGGCGTATCCGTTGCTTTTTTTAGTTGTGATTAACAATATTTCCAAAGAGTGCTGAGGTGTTAATCATTATTGTAACTTTGAGGGCCTTGAAACTTGTGCATTTGTTTGTTGAGCTAAAATTTGATCACTAACTGTCCGATTGGCAAAAATTATCTTTAAATTTTTCACCTCTTAAAAAATGATTATTCAAAATTTTACCTTAATCTAAAAAATTTGGCAAAGCTATTCAAATACAAAAAGATATCTTGACTTTTGTAATATTCTGTATTTCCTATTTCAGTTACTACAGAAAACATGCAATGGAAAATGTGGAATGCAATGGATATAAAATATGCAATGGAAAATGTTTTCGAACCCAACCTGAAGAGACTAAATGTTTCTGTTGACGAGGTGCGCTTGAAATTGGGCCATGAAATAGTGAAACTGATTCGCATGGAAGTAAATTTTGTCAGCGCTGATTCAACGACTACACCATTCATCAACAAGACTGTGCTGACGTTTTTTGGAGAGGGGAATATTTGCTTTCAACTGCCTTTTGATGACATATTGTTTTCTGACGAAACAGAGTATATCGAAGTGTACAATGATGAATCTACATATCTTGTTTCAAGTGGTGGAGGCTTCTATTTGGACTTCTCAGCTTGCTTGACAGGACACAGTTATCGATCAGAGTGAGTTTTTTAAATGACTGCACACGGCTTTTTGAATAACTTTACAATAACTGAGGGCGATTTGACTGAAACTATATGAGCGTATACTATTAGACATGTAGCAAAATCAGCATACAAACTTTAATGGCATTTTCGTTCATGCAATGAAATGACAAGCGGTGAACAACGGATCCTTCATAATGTTCTGCTTCATTGACGGTAATTGATGACAAGGTATCGCTTAGTTGGCAATTTTAATTTCCTGAACAGATCTCGAGATATTTGATTGCGATTCTTTTCTTCACTCTTTTTGCAAAATTTTGCTACCAGTTGAAGCACAAATGATTTTGATGAAACTAAACGATGCCGATCGATACAGATCGCGCCACTGCGCGACCAACGAAGCAAATGACTCGTTTTTTTAAGTAAAGCTCAATATTTTTTCGTTTTCAGTATAGTTGTAGGCAAAAAGACTGAGTGAGGTAACGAAACAAAATTGAAAGAACGTATTTCTCTCTATCGCATTGCTTTAGCTAGTTTCTTATACCAAGATAATGCGCGAATTTAACGCTCTCAGAACAACACCACGTAACACAAATTTGCATGAATAGAATTTGGTAATATCACGCATCGTGATTTTGCAACTTGTCTAGTATACAGATATAAAACTTCCGCGTGATCGCCTTCTGCTACTGTAAAGCTATTTAAACAACCAGGTTGTCATTAAAATCCTTTTAGCACAAGCATGACTGCGGCTAATGGATTGTATACACACATCATTTCTGGATTTAACGACAGTATGACAGTAGGAATTTTAGGACATTACAAAACGATGCCGAAAACAAATGAAAATGCTAAATGTACCACAGGTCGCACAAAAGAAGCTTGCTATGCTACCTGCCGAATTCGCTTAATTCAACTGTTGTGCAATTGCACACCAATTACTTGGTCGACTTTGCTGAATTTAGATAGTAATTTGTGTACTTTATCGGCATATAGCCAGTGCCTGAATTACAGTGTACTTGAAGATCTTGAATGTAGAGAAAAATGTGTTGATCCATGCGAGCGGTACGAATTGTTTAGGGAGATAACAAAGGGGCCGTACAATAATACAGCCTACCTCCTAAATGGCGCTGCTAATTTACGAATTTATGTGTGGAACTTTCCTTATATTTTATTCGAAGATCAATATAAATGGACTTCTGGAAAATTTCTTTCTGCGCTTGGAGGCATGCTTGGCCTGTGGTTAGGCCTAAATATTTACACACTTGCCAACTTTAATATGATTATCCCAGTTTCGGTCTTTGTGGGCTTTTGCGCTCGCAAGACTATCATGCAAAAGTTATTGACTCGTATTAGAACTTATAGTGAAGAGCGTATTGGAGTCTTTACAAGCACATCTAAGGGACAGATTTTTTGTCAAGTTTTTAACTTGGATAATCAGAATCTTTCGAAAATATTAAATGCAAAGTGGATAACAAAACATATTTTAACTGCCATATATTATCTTATTGGCATCTTTTTAACATATCAAATGTGTGCAGACGTTATTGATGGGTATGGCACCGAAACTGAATCTTCATATATTTTAATGGAAAATAGCACGGTGAATTTAATTAATTATCCAACTATTTGCATTCCTCATTCCGTCAATCAGAGCATAGAACCGCTTTACGAAACTGCAGACAATGATGATAATGAAGAAATGATTCAATTATTTCGCGATTTTGTAACAGACAGAGATAGTCTATTGCTTGGAGATACGGCCTGGCCAGAGTCTTTCATGAGTATTGCAATTTCTTTTATTGCATTTTGTGGAAAATACGAAAGAGTTGAAAGGCAACAGCAAGTTCACGAATCTGATTATGATCAGTCGATTTCGCAGTTGCAGTTATTCGAAGACATTCTTATGCATTTGAATGCGACCGATACAAGCATTAACGATCTGATGCAAAAATGTGGTCGTGAAATTCGCAATGCTGACATTATTACGGTTCTCTTGCATCAACCAGACAAGAACTCTTATCAAAATATTACAATCAGTGAGACAACTTACATCGACGAGACCTTTATTTGCTACAGATTACCATTTAAAGAATTCAGCTCACTAAGTGAATATATCGAAATTAATGTTTATTTAAATCAACCTGCTATGTACGAATCTGTTACTGAAGAGCCTTATATTGATTTTCTTGGCAGAGATACCTACATCAAAAGCGGTAACATACAATTCGATTCGTTATTATCAGTGGGATTTGCCGAAAATGCGAGCACCGCGTTGAAAATCGATGCTGAGTACAATTCGTTGAACGTCTTCAATGGCGTTCAACGGTGTTCAGACGCAATTTCACTTGAAGATTGCCAGAGAAATTGCAAATTTCAAGCGATTCGGCAAGTATGCAGCTGTTCACCATTAAGCTTGGCAAATAATACTGGCGAAATTCTCAAACGCTGCTCTTTGGATGAGTATAAGAGATGCGTGCCATTTATATTCAACGAATCGCGAGAGTGTATGTCCAAATGTCTGCCTCCATGTAAACGTATCCGTTTCAGTGAGAAGACAACTTTCTCACCTCTGTTTGATCTAGAAGAAAATTCGTTTGACATTCATCAAGCAAAGCTGATAATTCGCATGAATTCTTTCAAATTTCCGTTAGCAAATGAAAGACCAAAAGGGACATGGAGCGCGTTTCAAGGAGATGTCGGTGGAGCTCTATCATTTTGGATCGCACTTGATGCTCTCGTTTTTGTTCACGCTCTTTATACGATTATCAGGTTCATTTTCCGATTATATTTTGTATTAAAGCGCTTCAAACAACAACGACAAGGCGTTGTATCAACGACATGAGATTCAGTTGTTTATGTAGCATTGAAAAATGTTTAATCAAAATTGTATGTCATGACTGTATTGATGTTCGTCAACGCATTCTGTGAGAAATTTCTTGTTTCAAATAAATATGATATAATATTCACTCTGTTGCTTTGTTCTCTGTTTGAGATTTTGGGTCAAGTCAGATCAGCCGAAAAGGCCAGTTTTGGAATAAATATATGAATTTATACATCTAAAACGGTTTTGAACCCAAGATAATTTTATCTGAGCATCTTCTGTTCAAAATTAACTTCCGGCGAGCAAAGGAAGTGTGCGAATGCGTAATTTCGATGTTTTTCCGATTTTGAACAAGAAATATATCAGAGCTGGGAAATTACATGAAAAATGCTGGCTCATCCTGACATTGGAGAAGAATAGAAATTTTTTGCTGTGGATTAGCTCTGATCTTAGGCAAATGCGAGAAAGGCAAATAAATAATCAAACATAAACGCAGAAACAATCTAGAAGGAGGAGAGTTATCGTTGACCAATATTAATCTTTAAACTAACATCAGCACTATGAGCTAGTCGGAACAATGTTAGTTTTCGATATTTCATTCCCTTACTAGCAAAGTGTTGAGGAGAATAAATAGGAAAGAACCAGCGATTTTTTAGAGGAAGCCTTTGGCTTTTTCACACAAATTTGGTTAACGGAGAGTCGTTGTAGATGGCACCTCATAGATTTATAACGTGATATTCTCGTAACGAAATTATTCTACCGTAGTACATATCTGCCGTTTCAACTTGTTCGAACTTGTCTGCACTGAACATTGAAAGTGATTGGAAAAGAAATTATCTTGGAAGCAACTTTATAAGTCTATTAAGGAGGTTTAGTCGTGGACAATAAGCAGAAATGTGTGGACGAACGGCGTGGTATGTTCAGTTCTGTTCATTCGTTTCATTGAGCTCGAAGTACGGACGATAATCTCGCCGCGCGAATAATCATCAAAATAATCGAGTGTTACTTTTAATTGGCTCTGTTTACTGTTTCCTTCGGACTTAACTAGAGTTTCTCGAAAATACGGCATCTCTCATGTTTCATTTTTTAAATAGACGTAAATTTTTTAATGCAGGTGTCGCTCTTGCTTGTAAATAATCAAAGCATTTATCGGTTCTCGAAAATTTGATGTTGTTATATTTATTTCCATGCAAATTGCAGTAAACTGAAAGGTTTCTGCTTTTTTCAGCGGTCTAGAACCGGAACAGCTGTGTCACGCTTGCCAGCGCCGAACGAAGGAAAACGGCGGCGTGTCAGATGCAGTTTGGAGAGACCATCCTCCTCTCTATCAAGTCCGTAGCACCGCTTTCGTGGCCAACTACAATTTGTGCCCGATGCAATTTGGGTAAGCGCGCCACTTTCATCTATTACACGAAATATGACGTCATGCAATCAGGCCGGTGTTGGTGTCGGGCGACCAGCCGTGCCTGCGTCAAAAGACGAGCGAGATTGAGCCTTGCTCGAGCGCCGATCGAGTGGTGATGCCGATGATGTGGGGTATTGTGCCTGGCTACTGCACCAACAAGACTCTCGCTGACCTCAAGCTCAAGCCCATCAACGCCCGCATCGAAGGGCTACTTGGCGGAAAGAGCAACGGCCCATTCAGCAACGCTCTGAACAAGAAGCAGCGCTGCGTCGTCGTCGCTGATGGGTATGATTGCAGAGCGCACGTTTATTATCAGTCCTCATTTTACCCCAATCTTTTTATAGCTTTTACGAATGGAAAGGCGAAAAGCCGAAAGTGCCTTACTTATTCTACCCCAAGCAGAACTGCTCCGTCAAGCTGTGGGAGCCGGAGGGCGAAACGGTCGACGACGACGGCAAATGGACGGGACGTCAGCTGCTCAAAATGGCGGGCATCTTTGACTGTACTCTTCTCGCCGGCGTTCGTTCTTTCTCTATTCATTTGGTTGTTAAGCGTGCCCAATACCGATTGATATTGTTGCAGGAGGAGCGATCTCTGTTCAGCTACGCGGTGGTGACGGTGGCATCGGCCGATTGGTTCAAGAATACTCACGAACGAATGCCGGTCAGTGCGATTGCGTCCCCTCATCTAACTATTGTCATTAAAATTGTTGCAAATAAAATTGCGGGAAGAGTGGCGATTGGTCAGATGTGACGATGCGGGGAGAATTTTTTACGTGCACGTCACAACTGACCAATCCCGATTAGGTTTGCAACGAGAACAGGAAACTTCTCGTCCCCTTTGCTATCCTAATTACGACGCCTCCAGAAATTCTATTAGCAAAAGTTGTAATGACAGTAGTTTAGTAAAATTGACTTCCGATGGGTGTTGAAATATCCTTGACTTCAGACAATACTGTAACTGATTCAGGCAATCCTTGACACCGACGAGGCAGTCGACCGGTGGCTTGACATCAACGTGTCGTCCGCCGACGCGTTGCGTCTACTCAAGCCGTACCAGGTTGAATTGGGTTCGCATCAGGTGGACCGAAAATTCGTCAGCGACGTTCGATGTCACAGCAACGACTGCGTTCGTCCGTCCGCGGATGTGACGCCCATCAAATCGCCCCAGGACAAGTAAGTTCTTTCGGCATTTTGTGCGCTCAATGCGGCTGTGGTTCTTTTGCATTGCTCGCTCACGGTAATGGTAGGCTTTTCATGACTTATGCAGGATTAAAACTCTTTTTCCTATGCACTGAATATTTAGTGTCAAAATCTCATTGAATGTGATTGCGTATAATTGACGAAAAGCTCAATTCATATTTTCATTCCCCAAGTTAGACACTCTTTTTTCAAGGAAAATGAAGCAGAAAAAGTTTGGCACGCCGCCGAAGAAAAATCTGTTTGCGTACTTCAAACGACAGCCGGCGAGCGATGTCAACGATAACCTACCCCCGATGAAGATCGCTAAGAAAGAGGAAGAGGATTAATGCGGCTATCGTCACTAAAGAGATCGATGAACAAAATGGCCTTGTTTCACTTATCCACCTATGGATCTCATGTACATTCCGCCTTAAAGATTCTATTTACAACTTTATATAGTCTGTTCTAGTTCGAGGTGCTCAGTTAGTTTCATCCTTGTGATTCAAAATTCTACGTTGGTTACTTTCGTCGACTTGTTTAATTGAAGTAGTTCTATAAACTTCGCGTGTTCATTTTCAGTCTGCCTTGTTATAGCGTCGTTGGGTGGGAGAGCGGTTTAGGGGGTTAATGTGATCGTTGGGGAAGGTCACCGAGCGTTGTGTTTTGCTAAGAAACGAATATTGATGGAAATCGCGACGCTTTTCGCGAGTCGCTGCTGAATTATCAATGACGCACCACTATTGAGCGCTGTGACGATGGCGACGATGATAGCCACTTGGGCGGTTGTGTAGCTTCGGCTAGACGGCGCGTCGGTTGCTCACTATGCGCGGTCAGATGATCTTCCATCCGGTGCTTAAATGGCTTTTATTCCTGCGATTCGTCACAGCAACGATTGCTTTGGAAGAGTGCGACCAGTTGTCTTTATCCGTGCCTTGCACGTGCGGTTCTCAGTTGGAGAAGAGATTTGAACAATCGTGGAGTGATCATTGGCAAAAGGTGGAGGGCGCTCCAATAGAAATATTTTCGTCGTACTTGGACGAGCGGCACTGGACGCAGCCGAATACGGTGCATCTGCCAGATGCGGCGATTACTGTGCGCACGATAGCGCACGGTCTGCAGACGGAGCACGCCGTAAACAACATCCCACCGCTCTTCTGCTATGTGCACGATGGAGTCGAGTGGATGTACGTCGGTCGCGCCGAATATGTGCGCGTCTATCGCTCATCGCTACACGCCGAGGAGTACACCACCCATTTCCTCCTCTGCTTCGTTCCCCACCCATTCCGTCAAGTCGTTACAGTCGGATTTGGCACTGCTTTCTGCCAGATTACCGCTGCAGTCGATATTAATCACCAAGCGGTTCTACCGTCAGCGGGAGGCGAGCTTGCACTGAGCGTGTGCGTGTCGCCGCTTCACAGCGTCGTCGAGCCTCTGCAAGTAGCCGAATTCATCGAAATGTATCGTCTGCTCGGCGCAACCCATTTCACCTTCTACAATTATAAGACAACTTCAAGCTTACGCGAGCTATTGAATCGCTATTCCAAAGCAAACTTAGCAACCATTGTACCGTGGTATTCGTTGAATAGCCGGCAGTCGTACTTTTACTTTGATCAAAGAAGTGCTCTGAACGATTGTCTCTACCGTAGCGCCGCCAGTGCGACTCACGTTGCAGTTGTCGATCTTGATGAATTTCTCGTTCCGCGAATCGATCATGGTATGTCGCTCTTAGACCTAATCAAGCATCACCAGCGTTCATCGCAACACCATTCTCTGGATGGAAGCTTTTGTTTCCAGCATGTATATTTCGAACTCAACGCTAGCGATCCAAGCGTCGCAACACAGCACGCGAAAAACAAGCAGCTTGTTACTCAAACGAGATTTTCAAGAACCAACGAAAGCTATCCAAAAGGAACCATACGCTCTAAATGCATTCACACTTCACATCTTACCGTATCCGTCGATATTCACTCAGTTCAGTGGTTTGTTAACGATTCAGTTAAGCAAGTTGTTTTCCCGGATGATCAAGCATTGCTGCATCACTATCGCTCCAGTCGTATGGAAACCTTCCGAAAGCATCCAGAACTATTTACCTTTGAAAACGATTATTTTCTTCGCACATACCACCTGGCTTTGTCGTCCAATGTAAACGCTGCTTTATCGCAACAGCCGATCATTGTCCATGAACGAAATAACGGAAAAGAAGAACTTTAACAAGTTTCTTCCCTCAATCAATTCAATACTATTTAAACTGTACTTGGTGATTCTCTCCTATTCGGAAGAAGAATTTCAAGGTTACGACGAATTCTCAATATTCTTGCTGACTGTTCTGAAACTGCGATTCGAATCATTGATCTATACTCCTCACGCACACAGAATGCTCAATCTTTTTCTAACGGCCAAATGACGCGCTGTCACTGTAACTGTCGGAAATACTGCACATTTTCGAAGAAATATTTGCGCAATGATCAAGTCAAACAGCGGCACCTACAGTGGACCAACGATGAAACAGAGGTGTGAATATCATTGCGTGTAGTGTAGCTGCATCGTTTGAAACTTGAAAGCTTGCACCCCGACAGCGAAACAATTTATTTGTACTTTATGAGCTTCATTTCTCGACTTGAATGTTGCCTAGCATTTCTCAGCAACTTGTTGAATTGGTATCTAGAAGGAACTATTGAAGAATAAAATGTACAAGTAACAGCGACACTGCCACTACAACATTTGACAGATGTAAGGCCGACGAACCCGGCGAACTCGTCGGATCAGGCGAACCTGTCGAACCCGTTGGATCAGGCGAACCTGTCGAACCCGTTGGATCAGGCGTTTTCGTAGGTTCTGCACAAGCCGACTGCCTCAGTATGAAATCAATTCTACAAAGTTGGCCATCCACTTTTGGAGCGCTTATGTTCAACAGGTGAGCCATCAGTGGATACAGATCGACTGAGTCAATTAGGGG